>JAPMOR010067457.1:549390-576176 GCA_026543865.1 Argiope aurantia | reverse complement strand
GATTAATTGAAAGCCATGATATATATTGACTTAAATTTGTTACTTAATCAATTGTATATTCTAGACATTGACGAAATTTTTTATGAAACAGGCAATTCGAAAGCATTTATTTTGAAATCTACAATTCAAAAAATGCAACTTTTTCGGATTACCAAGTATATTTAAAAGAAAAATTAAAAATTATTAAGGAAAACGCTGATTCATTAATTCTATTAAAATCATATAAATTATCTTAACGAAAATCTTCAATCTTATTTTTAAAGTAAAGTTATGCCGGTCAAATTGTCTTTTAAAAGTTATTTACTTTTCAACTATATATTTATTAAAATTCCACTTTTAATTAATATATCGATTGGGCCATGAATTTTTTTTATCATAAAATAATTTTGCATGCCATAATGCCAGCCTTCCAGTCCAAAAATTTTTATTATCAGAACAATTAAAAAAATAAATGAAAAAGTATTATCATTTCTATTTTTATTGCAAAATAACGCTCGCATATAATAATCTTTTTTATTAATACTTTTTGATTTAAAGGGTGATCTGATTTCGTTATTTTTTATCTGGTATGATAATAAAAGAAATGTTATTTTTAGGTTTCGAATTAAACAACAGTTTATGCAAAAATTAGTTACTTCAAATAAAGATATGCAGGGCAAAAATTACTGCGCATAAAAGTTATTTCCTGCGGAAAATAAAATATGTTGCAAAAAAGAAAATTTTTTAAGTATAAAATGAATATATTTCCATGATCCTCTATGAAATATAGTTCTGTTAAATTTGTCTTCTTTTTTCTATATATCTTAGGTTTTATTATTTTCTTCAATACTGAAATACTGTCGTTCAAAGATTTATCTATTTAAATCGAGGTTGAATAGACTAAAACATAAAAAAATTGATTAGTTTAGAATACAATGAGCTTATTACTATAAAACAAAATCTATAAAAACTGTCATAAAAGGTATATGTTGAATAATTATAGAAAATAAATCAAATTTGCATATATTGATAGATTTTTCATTTAATTATTATTTTAAGAAGTTATACGCCTTCCGAATTTAAATTTGCTTCATAACTTTGAATTTCCCAGAAATATTTGCGTAGTTTTAAACAACATTCTGGTTAAAATTGTATCTGTTTTGCTAAGTAATTATTTTACCATTAAAACCTGAAAGATATTCTTGTAACGTATTTTATGTCAATAGAATTATTTTACTTTTATATAAATTCTGTTTCTATTTTCTATCATGCTTGAATAAATTTAGGAGCCAATGCATTATAATTATGCCTCATTATAAAATTTTAGAATTATGCAAAACAGATTTATTAAAAATTATATTTGGGCAGTGTTTACTCGCATAGCGAATTGAAATGTAATTTTAATGTTACTTTCGCCTTTCTCAAAAAAGAAAATGAAAATTCCTTGAATATTGTTTATCTTAATAATTAAATGAAGAATTGGAAATTTTTTCAATCCAATGTTACCAGACTCGGCATTGATGGATATAATAGTTTATACATATTTCTTTTCACAAATTATTAACGTGAGAATTGTTGAATAAGAGAAAATACCTTTAAATTAGAAATCATTCAATAATTTTATTTGAATGATTTCCAAATTAATATAAAATTGTAACTGCCATTCATTAATTAAATTTTGAGAAGTACTGGAAATTGCAGGATCTCCTTATTTTATTAAAATTAATTCCCAATGTCTGTACCTCACTACTCATTAATGACTTGCTCCAGTGTGTCAAATTTTTTATTAAAATTAAAATTGTTTATTCCAGGAATTCCGAATGTCAATTAATAGTTCTTTAAGGCGAAATGTATATAGTTTAAGGTGAGCGATTGAAATTTTATATATTATTGTCACGTAGAACTATAGTAGAGAACTCAATGACACACACAAGAGGTAGAGCTAAACCAATTTATTAACTGAACTCAGAACTGAGAATACAGTAACTGACAAATCTTCTGCTTTTATTCAAGCAGAGAAAGTTCCAGAATACTCTTCTAGAGACAGTAAGAAAAGTCCAGAACACTTGTCTGGTAAACTAAAGAAATGGCCAGTATCTTCCGGAACATGAAATAAAGGAAACATAAAATCAAGGAATTAAGTATTTACATATACTATTAATCGCATTGTCTCTAGCGGGATTCGAACCCAGGTCTATTAATCACGAGGCCAGCGCCATGACCATTCGGCCATGGAGATTCGATTGTCGTTCTTCAATGCGGCAATATTGAATTTAATAAAAAATACTTTGGAAAATTTGAGCAAAAGTAAACGTTTCATTGAGTTCTGAATGCAGTTTATGATGCACTATACAAATTAATAAAACTTGAATTATTTAAAAAAATTGTATTGACTTTTAACTATAAATAAAAATGAGTTTTGAGATATGCAATTGAATGTGAAATATATTGTGATACAAAGTACAATTTCAATTATTTTTTTAAAATTTTATTTTTGACTTATAAGCGATGTATACAAACATCCTTAAGATTTATATTTTATGATTAAATGATAGAATTTTGAAATTTTATGTGTTCACTGAAATTTTTAAGGAAATTACTTAACTTTTCCTTTTGAATTTCTACAGAATAGTAATTTGTACTTATTATAAATAAATATGTAATTTACAATCAAACATTGTAAAAATTCTGTAAATATAAACTGAAAATTTATGATTCATTGTTTGGAATACAAACATAGTATTAAAATTGCACCATTTGTTTGGAGCACAACTGGTTGTAAAAAAGTGATTTCGTTAATTATTCAAACTTGAATCACCAATGGTGGTTACTTAGAGTATGTGGTTGGAAGGTTATTGGGTAATTTGGCAGGTTCTGACGTTTTGGATATAATAATGTTATGGTGTTATGTTTACTATCACCAGAATGATGGGATGTACAGCTTACTGTGGGTAGGTGAAAGCCCTATGAATCCAGCCACAGTTCTTGCCTCCAAATTGTCATGCCGATTCAACTATCTCCCATGCCTTGGCAAGTTGGGAGGTGTGTGTGTACAACTCAAATGTGGTGGTAATTCCAATTTGAAAGGTGTTAACTTAATTAAAGAAAACTGTTTTGTGTTATTTTGCTTATATTTAGTATAAGATAATATTTTACAATAAGAATTATGTAAAATATTTGACATAATTTGACCAAACTTGGATATTACAATTTTAGAGCTGTAATTCTTCTTAATCACTTAATAAAATGATTTCTCAAAAATTTTTTTTATAATACCCAACATATGAAATATAATTCCAAATAAATCTTAACATGATTTCAAACATATAAATATAATATAAAAATATGGGAAAGAAAAAAATGTCATTTAGCCCTATGAGATATCCTACCAGTGACTAAACCAAAATTCGAGACCAATGAATTTGTTTGAATCCATGCAGCAAATTTGAGTGAACTGCTTACATACTACTTACTGAAAGAGATATCAAGGCTTTGGAAAGAGGTTTTTACGATAACTGCCTTCCATTCAACGGCTTTTTGTGTAAGAAAAACCAACCCAAAGTTACCTGCATTTTTAAGAATTGACACAAAGGAATTTCCATTTGAAGATGAGGATATTTAAAGAACTAGAAGGCTTTACAGTCGAAAAAAGTTGTATATCAAAAGAATTTTAAAGCCCAGTATACTTTAGGCCAAATAATAGATACTGGACTAAGGGAAAGCTGATTTTAGAAAATAATATAAATAATGTCTTTTATCACTTAACGCGAATAGTGCCAAAATATTTCCTCAATAATTCAAAATGTTGATAATTTTAAGTCAAAAGTCTGATCAATTTTAAGTCAAAAGTGATCATTCTAATATTCTATTCACTGAGAGTTAAAACTTTTTGAGCAAATAGAGCTTCTTAGGTTTATTTCCAACTATCTCGGAATTAACAAAAAAATTTTAAACCTCTAACTTTAAAAAAATTAAATCTAACTGTAGTGAAGAGAATCGGATTAATTCTATGTTCCCTTGTACCGAAAAGAGAATATGTCTTAATATTTTTCGTAAATAAACATTTTAGAAATTCTTAACATCTTTGCTTGTCGAGTGACAAAAGTTTTAAAAATTAGTTATTGTTAATTTAAAATAACTGTTTACCAAAATAGTTTATTTTAAATTTTACATTTTATGAATTTATGAAATTGTAATTGTCTGTATCAGAAATACTAAGAAGCACAATTATAGAACTCAAATTTAAGAATTAAAAAAAATATGCGAATTGTAAGATTTATCAATTCAAAAAATTAGAAGTTGCATTTTAAAAAGATCATTTTCATACACTTTAAGATTTGCCTTGATGAAGATTTTTAGTTAATTTTTCATATATTAATTAGCATGAATTAATTTCTTAGATACCGTATGATTTATAGTATTCTTAAAATAAATAAAAAAAATCATCTTATTTTGATGAAATATTTCCCCAAAACCCGCATTACGTTTCAATATACGAAGCTTAATTGTAAGTAGATCTTTGATATTTAAATGCAGGGACAAAATTTAAATCTTCGCTTCTTGTAACAAAGGACAACATAACGTCCTAATTTCTGAGCAACAGTCGTTATCACAATTTAATGTATTTTTTTGTTTTATAATCTCTTGCTTTCTACGCAGATTTGAAATTGGAAGTGTAATAGAAAGTATAATCCCCCCCCCCCCTGAAAAAATCTATCTTCTGGTGGGAACAATTATTTTATTTGTATTTGTAACAATCCATTAAAAATTCTTGAAAAAAAATTGAATTTTATTAAAAATTTTCAGAAAGATGAGCCTCTACAAACCTAGAAAGAAATTTGACCTCTATCAAAATCTCTGAAGTGTTTCTTGATTAAAATGAGGGAGATTTCCCCACACATAGCATAATTCCTAAAATAAACATCAAAAAGAATATATATATATATATATATATATATATATATATATATATATATATACACACAGGGTTTTTCCGATTTCGACCGACAAACTCAGAGGGGTGATAGTAGGCATCAAGAGGATAAAGAATCACCATACAACATGGGGTCCCAAACGATGTTTAAGGGGTGAAAATCGCAAAAATATAGGGAGTCGGAGAACTGTGGGAAACTGTAAAAAATTAATAAAAAAAATAACAAATGATGTTTCAAATATTAATTTTTTTTAAAGTGAAAGCACATTCTTAAAGGCTGTTTTTCATGTAAGTAACATGCCGATTTGATGAATCAGGGGGTCGTAAATTGTTGAAAACGAAAATTAGTTTAGAACCATTATCTTCAAAAATATTTAAGAAAAATAAAAGTTTTAAAATATGAAGAATTTTATACTCTTTAATTTGATATAAGTCTGTAGTGTGAAAACTGAGGAGGTTTTAAGATATTCAAGAAAAACTAAAATGTTTCATCAGCACCGTTGTTTACAGAGGGTGTTGCCAAATTCGAAATTTAAATTTAGAGAAGTGATAGTAGGCATTAAGGAGATGAAAAATTATAATAAATCATAGGGTCGCAGGAGAGAGTTTAATCTGTGAAACTCTCAAAAACAGACATTAGAATAGACAATTAGCCTGGCGAAGAGAATGGCCCCATGAATGCGAGGATTTGGAACAAAGTAGTCAAATAGAAAAAAGCTTTTTCGTATGTAAACTTTCCATGCGTTCGAGGAATATAAAAGCAGCGACCATTGCAGAATTTATGGTTCGATGAGTATAAAAGCAGCTTGTATTCATTAAAGAGCAGTGCAGAATTGATAGTCGATAAGTTTCATTCGTAAACAACATGTCAAATTTCACGAATGACGAATATGCTGATATGCATTTTATTTATAACCGTGTGAATGCTCATGGACGCCTAGCACAAATAATATATTAAGAGCAATATACAAGTAGGCGTTGTCCACATCACAGCATCTTTGCAAATATTGATGGACGGTTGCTGGAGACAGGATCCTACAAAATAACGAGGCCAAATGCAGGATAAGAACGCAGTGTGCGCACACTTGAAACAGAAAACAGAGTTTTGCAGCGTTTTGCCGATACCACATCGACAAGCACGCAATCAGTTGCAGTTGAATTGGGTATTCGGAACGCTGGATGCTTGGTGCCCACAGGAAGATGCACTCTTTCCTGCAAGAATTTTATTCTCAGATTTTATCTCAGACCTGTTGATTGGCCACCACTTTCCCCGGACCTTAATCCCTTGGATTTCTTCTTCTGGGCCACATGAAATCTCTTGTTTATCAGACACCTTTGGATACAGTGGAAGATCTCGTAGCACGGATCGTCGTCATTGCTGGAGAAATCGCAAGAACACTTGGAATGTTTGAGTGCGTCCGGCGGTTCTTTAAACGTCGGTGTCGGTAGTGTAATGACCTTCGCGGCCGCAACATTGAGTAATTTTTATAAACGTTTCCCATCTTCTCCTCTCACACTACAATCTTTCTTATATTAAAATGTCTTTGCTGTAAATGTATGCTGTATCTGTATTCCACCAAATAATTTTTCACCATCGTTTGGGACTTTATATTTATTTCTTTGGAAATTCTTATCGCATTTTTGCCTATTATTTTGCCTATTTTGCCTCCTCAGAATTTTTCGGTAGAATTTTAAAATACCTTCTGTAAACATCGGTGACGATGTTGCAGCGATGTTTACAGGCAAACATTTTAGTTTTTCTTGAATATTTTAAAACCTCCTCAGTTTTCACACTACAGACTGATATCAAATTAAAGAGTATAAAATTCTTCATATTTCCAAGCTTTTATTTTTCTTAAAGTTTAAATATTTTTGAAGATAAGGGTTCTAAACTACTGTTTCGTTTTCAATAATTTACGACCCCCTGGTTCATCAAATCGGCATGTTACATGAAAAATAGCTTTAAGAATGTGCTTTCAGACAAAAAAAATTCATATTTGAAACACCATTTATTATTTTTTATTAATTTTTTACAGTTTCCAACAGTTCTCCGACTCCCTATATTTTTGCGATTTCTCTCCCCTAAATGTCGTTATATATATAGATTATTTATCAGTTGACGCACGTAAAATTTAAGCAGTTTATGGAGACAGTTTCATCAAATGTTCGGAATGTTTGCTCTGCAGGGTGTCCCAAAAAGTTAGAAATACATTTTAATTCTTTATCTATTAGAGATAAGTGGGTGATGTAAATTGCAAAGTAATACAAAATAAGAGCTTGCTAATAAAAATTCTTTCCTTTTAATTTCCTAGAATTTACAGTTTTTATTTTTTTATGTCACCCCTCCAGAAAAAATTTTGTCAGCTAGAAAGTTTTAATTTTTTTAACATCATCATTAATACAAAAACATCATTACAAAAAACGTATACTTGTATCGTCAAAATTGAGTGAATTATACTTAATTGAAAATTGAATGCGCTGCATAGGGATCGTATATAAAAACAGAAATAAAATGTGTTACAAATTATAAAAATATAAAATGTATAATAATATTTCCATTAAAACACTTTTTACCTGTTTAGGGCATATTTGCGTCACCGTCACGTATTATTCTTAAATGTTTTTGTTTTTTTTATGTACAGACTGTCATGTTTATTTGTAAATTATTAAAGGGCATTTGGGATTTTTTGACACCCGCTATTGCAATTTTGATCTAAAAATGTCCACTATCAATTTGTATACTACCCGAAAAAACAGAGTTTTACGTGATATGAAAATTGACATAAGTCAATTTTTTACTGTATCTTAACTCATCTGGTTTTAAAGAATCAGTTATGCGGTTTTTTCTAATGATCTTGTTGTGGTTACTTATGGAACTTACCATAGACAAGTCCGCGATTTTAAGCCGAGGTTGAACAAGTCTGACTTCTAGGTCATACGAAACACACACTCACGCACTCGCTTTGACAACCCTTTTTACAGCGGGGAGGGGTGCTCCTTCGCACACCTCACAGGCAGAACACAGGGCAACAAACAACCATGCCTGAACCCGGGGCGCCCCGTTCATGAGGAAGACGCGCTACCCCTAGGCCAGGAACGTCAGTTTAATGATTTTGTTGAATGTAAAAATAAAGGGAAAAAAACTTTCTATACCAAATAACCAACCAGGCATAGCATAATTTTTTTTTAAAAATGTAACTTTTTGGAAAATTAATGGCAAATTTTTTTTAAATATAGTTTTATTCTTTACTTTATTTTGAACTATTTTTCATTTTACATCATCCATTTATCTCTAATGAGCTTATCTCAAAAGAATTAAACAGCGTTTCAGTCTTTTTGGGACGCCCTGTATAATGAAAGAGAAAAATGACTAAACCTGTTTGATTAGAAGCCCGATGATTAACAAAGAGTGTTATCAGCAATATATTTTGCACACCCATCAGACGTTGTATCGATTCCCCTGGAGGCAATTCTGCTTGTGATCTTTGGTCAACCATAGATGAAAATTTCCTCGTTTTAAAAGTGAAAAGTTTTATCATGAGTTGATGATGAAAAATTTAAAGTTTCCAGAGCAAATTTATTTGAACTTTACTTTGCGATAAAATGTATCTTGAAGGACCTGTCTTAAGAAGTAAGAAAGAAGTTCATAAATGTTTAAAATACGCATCAGCATTTAGGATTAAAGTCGATCCTTTAAAACAAATAAATAATTCTAATTATTGTTTTGTGCCACCCATCATAAATTTTTGGCTCATAATGTAGCGGCAATTTTTTTTTATTAAGATATGGGGAAACTCTAGATAATGCATAATAAATTATGTGTTAGAAATATGAATAGTAGAGAGGCAAAGAAATATTCGGATATTATATAAAATCCTTTGTTTCATGCATAAATGTCTCTAATTTGTCAGTTTTATGTTTTTCTTCACATTCAAATACGAGAGAAATTATCTTTCTAATTTTGAAATTTAAAAAGTAATAGCATTCACAAGATGTATTTGCTTCCAAATAAGCTTACAATCTGTAAATTCATATATCTTTAATTATTATAATTAACATTTGATCATTTTTAAGTTTTAATTATTTTATTTTTAGGTTTTAGGTAAGTATACTTTTGTGGGAAGAATATATATACCTGTCATTGATATTACTTTATTTTTACAATATAGCCCGTTCATATCAGCTATTTTTTCTCCAATATTATCAAAATTAAATTAACTGTTAAATGTTGAGACATTGTTTCCTTGTCAATTAAATAAACTTAAAAAACGTTTTCATATTTTTTTATTATTTTTATTTTAAGTATCTTGTGCTTAGATTTGTAGCTGTGGTTTCAGAATTTGAATAGAAGAATTTCTTTTGCGATTAGTAAGAATTTACTTTTGTAAAACAGACAAAAAAAATTCTGTTTAGATGGATTTAATACCTCCTAATATGGATTCATTATCTTGCCATCTGCTTAAAATTCTCATTTATAATTTCTTTTTCTTTTCTCTTCATTCTCAATTAATTTAGGGAGTTAGGAAATGCAGGAAGCATAAAAAAATCTTGCCGTTTTTTAATGAATTTGTCCATTTAAAGAAAATGCTCACATTAGGAACATCTTATTTCAGTAGAAAAGCAATTAAGAAATTGTTGTTGTTAGAACACTTTTCAACCTTTTTGTCGACCTGTTTACAACAGCTGTTAAACACTGTCGAGATTTTTAGATTGCTTCTAAAAATAATTTTCAATCCTGATATTTTGAGCTAGGATCAACAGAGCATCTTGAGTATATAAAAGATTGAAAGGAATTTTGTAATTGGGATGGACAAAAGTTTGATTGACATTTATTATTGAAAGAATGAAGAAATATTATTGAAAGACTGAAGATTAAAAGAATAGAAAGACACGAAATTTTCATTACAATTTATCTAAGAGCTTATGATTATTTAAAGTTATTTATGCAAAGTCTGCTAGCAACACTTATATACACGTGAAAATTATATATTTATAAGGAAATTATATCTTGTAGAGTTAATAATATAATCGAAAAATTGCTTATTAGAGTCCACTGTTAGTATACTTTGATATATAAAAGTGTAATGTTTTTTTATCTTATCTTTATGAAAAACTGTTTTCATAACGTTTTAAATGTTCTTTTTATCAAAAAAAAAAAAAAAAAAAAAAAAAAAATAGTAGCTAGTAAAGGGATATGATTTTATCAAATTTCGTTTGATTTCGTGAGCCTATATCGCTTCAAGAGAGTAATATACAGTTATTTTTTAAAGACGGCATTGTAGAACATGAGTATAAGAATACAGGAATTAAAATACGAAAAAGGTTTAAAATCTACAAAGTTGTGTATGTGTGTATATATTATCAAGGAAATAATCAGAAAAGTATGGAATAAGAAATACAGAACTGAGAGGGAGATATGCAGAATAATTAGAATTTAGTAAGTAATAAAACGTAACTTTAAACAATTATATAGATAAATATTTATTCATACTGATGCAAAATTGATGAAAAGTTACATATTCCATAAGCCAGAAAATAATTTGAAATATTTCCACAATATTTTTGAAAATTAGTACATGCTATCTGCTACAGAATTTAACATATGGTGAAGTCTTAGAAACTTAATATTCATAAGGTGATAAGAAATGTTGTTCGGGAATTCTCTTCAGAGTTTCATGAAATAATAAACACTTTACTTTTTTAAGGCTTTGATAATAATAGGAGCATGTTGACGTTTCCTACATGTTTATCACAATTTATTCTCTAGAAAATCACTCTAATATTTGACATAAGAAAAACAGCTGGTGAAACGCGACGGTTCCTTGATTGGAGATGAGTCAACAAGCATAATGATTATGAAGTATCTAAGATAATTGTGATATCGAAGCAGGTTGTTTCGTAAACAGTGTCTCGAGATTAAAGATATTTCATATGTATTTCCTCGTGTCAAAGGTAGAAATAATGAATCTTAGGAAAGAGTGTATGCTATGCATTTTACATGGTCTAATAATGGGGATGGAGGCCGAAGCAAATAATTATTACACGAACATATGGCAAATGAGTGAAGATTGGAAAACAAGATAGAAAAATGGGAAGGCGGATCTCATTGTATTCATTTGCATGGAATTGTTTGATGATAAAGTTGAAAATGAGAATGAAAAGGTCAGCATATGCAAATCATAGATTGGCATATTTTCTTTATTTGTCGTTCTTGATTGTAATCTATATTATTGCCAAAGTATAGATTCATGATTTGATTGTTTTGAAACTGGAGATTTTATGTCTTTGAATTAAAAAACTTTTAATTTTTTTAATGTTTATTAATCACTTTATTCGGCAACTAGCTGATTCATCCCTAATATCGATAATAATAATTTATGAACGCGATGAAATATGCTTTTTGAATTCATTGTGATAAAGAAACACAATTTATTCCTTAAATATTGAGGGTAAGTCTTTCTCTTGATAGTATGTTGAGTTGATTTTAATATTTTCCCCATTCTTCTTATTTTTGATTTTAGGACAGCAAAGAGATAACGCAAACTCCTTACCGAAACTTTCTCTGCATTGACGGAATCAGGTTTATAAATTTTCTCTTCGTTTTCCATATTCAATAGACTTATTTCTGTTGCAGTCATTTTGATAAACTCGCGCGTTATCAAGGCTTAAATGTAATCCTATTTATCTTCTATTAAATAATTTTCATGCAGGGTTCTACAAACTGTTCTCTCTCAACTACATGTATCGGCAAAAGCTCGTGAGTATTATGCTTTTTAGATTTTTTTATGCTGTAGTTAATGGTTGATTATCATATTAACTGTTGCTACAGATATATTTAAAGACATTATGATTGATCTATGCATAGGTGGATGTCCTTTTGTTATCAGCGATTTCACTTTAGAAATATTTGTAACGGGTCTATATTTTAAGGGCTTTCGTTTGGAATCTTGCTTCCATGTTGAAATAATGAATGACGGTTTTATATTTCCGATTATTAATATTCCTTGTTTTGAATTTAGAAATATTAATACCACGCATCTCATAATGTTGTCAATTCTGGATTAGAAATATTTAAGCAAAAAGACACCCTTCAATCCAAAGCTTCTTTACATGCAACATTTTAAAAGAATAATGATTTTAAAAGTAGCTGGCAATATTTCTCATTTGAAATAATAAGCTATTGACAGAAATGTTTAATTCAAAACACTTACTTTTTAAAAATTCTTTATCGAAATCTTTCTAAAAATGTTCCTCTGTATTATACAAAATAAATTATTTTTGAAAAAAGAGGAACAAATAATAATAACAAAAATACGTAAAGTTAAAATTCAACGACAATATAGACATTTAACAAAATAGACATTTCAGAATTTATTTAGTTCTTGTTTATAGAAATGAAATTTAAATTTCTGTTTCTGAACCTGTGGGGAGTTGTTTAGTAAAGAAAAACACAAAATAACAAAACAAAGGCTCGGAAACATGAGAAATAAATCAAATTAAATATTAAAATGAGAATGAAAATAAAGCATTCTGTTATAAACATAAAGAGATGACAATACAAAAATAAAGCACTATTAAAATAGGAATAAATATAATACACATGAGCAAATCAAAAAGTATATTAATAGTAATTAATGAATTTTAATATTAATCAATGGATTTTAATATTAATTAATGGATTTTAATACTAATTAGCGAATTTTAATATTAATTAATGTAGAAGATTCGAAAATTTATCAGTGAAGACAGAATGTAATAAAATTATTCGTGAGAAATGCATTATTAAATCTAATACTGGAATTTCTTCCAAAAAATAAATAAATGTAAAGCATTGTTCATATATCGCCTCCATGTTTTAATTCTGCGCTCTTTTTGGGCTATTATTTTTATTTTTCAATTATATAATGAAATGACAAAAATGTCAGTTTGAAATCGAATGAAATGCGTCATTACAACCGACATTAGTCAGTTTAAATTTGATTACCGCTGTCTGCAAACTAAATAAATGACATGAAAGAATAGAAATGTCCGACTATTCAAAAAAACCTCAATAGAATTAAGAATCTGATTGCTTAACTTATTCTTTATTAAACTGTCAAAATATTAACTCCCAAAAAAGATTATTCGTTAATGGAAGAATAATTTGTTTGATCATACGAGGAGAAACTAAATGAGTACGATGAATTGTAATGCCTCATTTCATTCTCGGCGTTGATGAAATATCGATCGAAAATTGAAATTTGATTAGGAAGAAAAACATGATTAAAAGTAAGACTTGCTCATTAACTAAAAAATGTTCTCGGATATCAATTTATTTTTGATACCAGTCTGAAGGTAATTTAGGAGTTTTATGAAGCATTCAAAAGCAAATCGACAAAGGACAAATTTTTACTCACTTTTTTATGCTTTCAAGATTTTCAGACTTTATGAATAAGCTGTTCTATTCTTATCAACTTTCTCTAAATTTTTCTAATTTGAATTAGAATTCCGAATATTCTCAATTCAAAATGATAAAATTATCAATACGCAAAGCATGCTCTTTTCAAATATGTTTTTATAAAATTTAATTTCTAATTGTTTAGACAATTTGGCTATTTAATTGAAAAAATAAAATCTTAGATTAAAAGAAAATAAATTCCATTGAATATTTACGGAAGGTTTCCAAAAGGAATAATAGATTTCTCAAGACAGTTATTTGCAGATTTTAAGAAACTTTGCATACGTTTCAATAATAAAATTTTTCATATTGATTGCAATTTTAATCAATGAATCTGTCAATATCTACCTCAATTACAAAACAGAGTAACCTATACACTTGTTTATTTCTTCAGTATTTTGCCGCATAGAACAACAACAACAACAACAAAAAATTCAACGGAATTTACAGAACTTAGTTTGAGGTTATATTTAATTCAACACTGTAAAATGTTAAAGAGATTTCTAAATATTAATGATGTGAACATTAGTCTAATTATCCATAGTGAGTTCATCTTAGCTAGTAATAACTTAACTATATAAAGACAGCATTTAACCCTTTATCAGATTTAGAATACAAAAGTTAAAAAATGGATCAAGATTCCCATTTATTCTTAGAATAGTGTAATATATTCTTTCGGATTAGTCATGAAATATTTCCATACTAAGTTATTAAGAGGTAACTATTGGAAACGTATCATGAAGTTTTGTGACGGTATTTATTGATCGGAAAAAAGAACGTCGATTAATAATACAAATTGATGATCGAATACGAAATGAAAAATTCTGCTATTTTAGATCAAAATATAAACAACATTTTAATTCAAATTTTAAAAAAATACTAAGGATTTCTCTGCTTTGTTAATCTCAGAAATTTTTGATCATTGTGAAAACAATTCCGCCATGCCATCTTAACAGACTGCAGAGCATAATTTCTTTTGACTATTATTATAAGATCAACACTAGTTCCACTAGTAGATAATTATCCACTAGTAGATAATTGATCACTTACATATCGAAATAAGATGTTGTCCAAATTTTATTTATTTGCAGTTTTTTTGGATTACATTTAAAAGCTTGTTCATTTACCATTAAGTTTGCTGCTCACTAAGTATTGTTCAGAAGAAATGTGAAAGAATGTTTCAAAAAGAAAACAACTAAGGCTGCATCCAGCTAGATGTTAGCAGACATGCGCAAATAAATTTGTCATGTAGCTAAGATGTCATGAAAATTGACTCTACAGAAGGTATGATAATACTTTTCAAACAAATGCCATTCAAGCTCTTTACAATTTATTCTTCAATTACTAATATCAATTATATAACAAGAGGAAAAAATAATTTTGCCCTAAAAACGTAATTATATCATTATAATTATCTGATTCCATAAATACATGATTTTTTTTTATTATTACTGGATGAATGTGAAGTGTATTTAATACCCTAAATTTTGACACACTTGTGTCTTATATAAATTCTTCTTTGGATATTTGTATTGGAATAATTTTTATTCATTTTTCTGAAGTCCTCTATAGATTTAAGATAGTTCATTCTTTGAAGGAAACCTTACCTTCCTTATGACATATTTTGTTCCATATGAAATTTATAAGCATAGGTATTTATTCTTCTAATCAACTATCGGAATTTTTCAAAATTTTCTTTCGTATTTTCTTATAACTCAGGAATGCAAATCTAATTAATTTCTGAGATACGCAATTCCGGCTTGCTTATTATAATACATTTTATGAGAATAAGAAGAGATAATAGTATTATTTTTTTAATAAATTGTAAAAAAAATTATTAATTTAAAGTTTTGTATTACATAACTGGAACATAATTTCCATGTTTTACGCATCTTTTTAATCTAGAAAACTATTAATTCTCCAACGTCTGACGATATTTAACTTTATATACATCAAACCAAGAACTATTTTTAATCTATATTTATATACGCTGCTTTCAAAATATGTAGAAAAACTTCTTCAACAGATAGAATTACTTTCTATATGCCCTTTCTATAATAGCATATCTTCCCATATTGTATTAAATGATTGAAGTCCGAATTCTACATCACCTGAGATAAGAGACATTAATTCGTTGCAATAGAAAATTAGAAAAAAAAATACGATTATTAAATACGTGATTATGATCCAAGAAAATTTTGTGACATAAGTGGATTCGAGATCAAATAATTCGAACTATTTTCTTCAACGATCTTAAGAGAAATATTCCCCGTGAATTTATTAGAATTTGGAATGTTGAGCTCGTGTCATTTATCTGAAGAGTTTCGACGCAATAACGGAAAGGCACTTAGGTTCCTATTCTTGAGCTTTCTAGAAACAGTTTTCTATTAACTTAACGGAATATGATTGACGACTTTCTGATTTAAAAATCCATTGAAGGAAAGAACTTTGTTCATGAATCTTTATGATTAAGGATGCAGTGTGAAAAATCAATAATAAGGTATTTTTTTAGAATTTGTGTGTGCCTGGAAATATTTTTAAAAAGTCATACAATTCTATTAAGTTTGTAGAATAAAGTGGAACTGAAGAAACTATTAATCTAGAAAACTTTCAAATCAAACAAAAAAATATGCCATCTGTCTAAAGGTTGAGATATTCAGTTATAAAAGACCTTTTAGTTCGAATGCAAATAGTTCATAGTTAAATAAAAGTTCTATTAATTTGAAATTAGGCAGTGTGAAATGACAATATTTGAACAGTTGAAATTTATCATTTCGTTTCAATCAATCACAATAGAATGCCGAATAAGAAAGCTTTGTTTTCATGCACTTTTATTCAATTTGCTTCATTTTTATAAATAAAAAAATTGCAATAGAATTTTTACTCATGAGAGGCTACTGTTTCTAAGTTTTGAAATAAATGACAATACATTATTTTAATATTTTGAACCTGAATTATAAGCTAATCATTTAATTTAATTATTTTTTTCCTCCAATGAGTGTCGCACTCTCTTAATGAATTGTGTGAAAAACTATGATATCCCGTAAAATTTATAAATATTAATTATAAATTAAAAACAAAAATTTGGAAAAATGTTAAAATTAAAAAAAAAATCTACTTTTTGATATTCTAATAAAAGTCAAATTTTAAAATCTGCATTTGTTTAATATATTTAGTACTAAAATTGCGACATTAAAATTCAAATTCAAAACATTAACTGTTTCTCCTGCTTTGTTACTCAGAGAAATTTCAGGCGTTTCTTTTTTATATATAGTCCTCAGTTTCTGTCTGTAATAAAGCAAGACAATCTATATTTTTGCTTTGATGACTGCATTGTATAATTCTAGCAGATTTCACTTTTCTCCTTTGTTTTAAATATTACTAACAGTTTAATGAACCAATCCGCAAAGGATAATAATGCTATTTATTCTAATATTGTTACTTTTTACTTTTCAATTTGCACCATTTCTTACATTATCAACATTTGATAAATCAAGGATATTTTGTAAAATTCTGATGAGATTAAATTACTGTGAATCTGCTTGTAATATTTCAAGAAATGAAGTTATTATGACCATGAATTCTTGCAATTATGCCTGAAATAAAATTATTTGAACTATTTTTGAAATCTATTTTCGAGGTAAGAACATACATTTATAAGAATTTCCTATGGGTTAGGAATTATTCGTGGATTACTTGCTTCTATATTCAACCATCAATTTTCACTTAATTTCATAGAGTCTGCAATATATCTCAGCAAATATATATCATCACTCAGCTGTTCATTCACATCGTCAGTTAAGAACACGGGAAAGTGCAGCCAGGAGTAAATTATGGTAATGAGCTCTCTATTCAACAATTTCTCAAACTTTCGGTTCAGGAGCTTCCACAATTAGATTTTAGCTCATTTCACTTGCATTACAGAAATAGCGGTGTATTAGTCATGATACGGGAACATTGATTATTGAGTCAATGGTAACATTATCATTGGAATGACAAATAAATGTACCACCGGAAGATCAAATTCCTCGTATCCTGTACTGAAACTGAATGTATCGCTTGACCAATTCACACATTAATTCAAACTTCATTAATCGGGTAATGCAAATAGCAAAAAAATTATATCACTTAAGATTTATGTCTGATTACATCTTCTGTATAAGAAGCATTTATTGCATTGGGAGAGTTATATCAGTAAATTGAATTGAAACATTTCATCAGGGGTGAATGATGTGGAGTTATTTTCTTAAAATGAAATTTTTCTTTGGAAAATATCCTCTCTTTTTGAAACAAATTGTTATCAAGACCGTAATATGTTAATGAACATAATTAATGGTAATCAAAATGAAATGTATTATCATACGTTAAGCTAAATCGATTTCGTTCTTTTTTCTTATTCATTTTGTAGATAACTAAAGAGAAAGTTTTAGTGACTTTAAAAGGTCTCGTTAACTTGGAGATAAAGTTTTGTATACTGAACGAAGATTGAATATTTGTGAAGAGAAATAATTGATAAAAGAAACAAAGCCTAAAAGATCATGATTCACATAAAATCTGTGGTGAGAAAAATTCTCACATTGTTGCGTGCGAGGAATTTTGGAATATGGAATGATAGATCCAATGCAATGCTCATTATACAATGTACAGGGTGGTTATAATTAAACTTCCCCCATAAACAACATCATAGAACACAAACGGGTGAAGGGATTGCAACGAAATTTGGTATATAGATTATACACAAGATGCGCTCCAAGAATTTCGAAGAAAAAAATTTTGCTCCAAATGTCCACCACAGGGCATTTTTTCCGGAGAAATATTAATTTTAACACAATAAATAACCAAAACGGAATACAGAAATAATATTAACATTTATTGACTAGTTTCTGATAACCTTGTCATCGAACCACATTAAGTAAAGGTAAGATGAAAGAACAGTATGTAGTTCGAGGGGAAAAACAGTTGAGTTTTCAGAAACAAGAACAGATTAGGACGAAATTGCACAAGAGGTGCAATTGTTAATTGTGCCCAGAATGATGTTGAGAAAGGTGCTCTATGTGACCACCCTCATTCACCTGCAAAATTTCTAGTCGATGGACAATGTGCTCAACAGCAGATCGTAACTGATGAGTTGTGATGCTTCGCACATGAAGCGTTATTGAGTTCTTTAAGTCATTCAATGCCACAACAAGATACTGTCGTCATTACAGCCGGAAATATCGACATAAAACATAACAATGACTGCAAACATTTATTACCCTAACCTGTTTTGCATAGTTTCCTCTTTCTTCGCAATAATGCAAATCTCGACATTTTTTTATTAGAACTGACAGCTTTTCACAGTTTTACATTTTATTTCTCATAATTTTTGTTCTGGATTGTTAATATTGTTTCTGCATTCCATTTTCGTCATTTATTGTGTTAAACGTAACGTTTTTCCGGAAAAGATACCCTCTGGTGAACATTTTGGAACAGAATTTTTTTTTTCAAAATTCCATGAGCGCATCTCGCTTATAGTCTATATACCAAATTACGCTGCAATCCGTTTAACCGTTTGCGTTGTATGATGCTGCTTATGGGGGACGTTTAATTATAACCCCCCTGTATTTCAAAAGCATCGGATTCAATTCCGAGAGCTTTCTTAAATCTCAAAATGGGCAGTTAATTGAAAAATTCAAATTAAATTGAGATCTCAAAATTTATGTTTAATTACCTTAACTGGATCAGAATTCATAGTTAAGAAACTAATAAAACTTTTAGGAAAACCCTTCGAAATGCTGATTGATTTTTAAAAGTCGATTGATTGATTCTCTTGCCCCAAATTTCATTTCTTTTCCAGAAGATATTTATGATAGGTATGTCAGATATTAAATATCAAACTTTTTTTTGTTAGGTTGCCTATAAAAAGTGAGCATATGTCATACTGGCTAATCTTATCATATATCATTTTTTGGTTTGGGGTTACATGAGAAGATGATCGAAAATCAATTCAAACTTTCTTGGTGTGGTATGTCAATTTTGGCCCTTTCATTTTGTGATCAAGAAAAAGCTCTATCCGTTAACTGACTCTTTTGTCGATGCTGTTTAGCTGCCATCTGTTGTTAAAAGTTTTCTTTTTAGGCTATCATTAATTTTATTCTGGTAAATGAATAATATTGCCAAACTGTCGGTTGAAGCTCATTAAATTTATAAAGCTGGTATCAAATTTTACTTTGGTTTTGGGTCATTAAACTTGCTCCACAAAGTTAAAAAAAAAGGGAATAATCTTTCTAAAATTTCAGAGTATAGTTGATATGGTCTACGATACTTTTTATAAAATTTGTACGATGATAAAATAAATTGATATTTCTTTCAAAAATTTCTAAATATAGTTGATATTGTATAAGAATCTTTCTTAACTATTATTAAGCATTTTTTTGTGAATTAAAAAAATGTCAGAACAAAAAAAGTTGTATAATTCATATGATAAATTTAATGAAAAAATGACGTTTAATGAAATTTAATAAAACTAATGACGTTTGAGAAAACATGGAATTTTATTTATGTATATTTTTTTGATTCTTTGGTCTAAATGAGTGATCTGCATTATAATAAAGTTTCAGTAATTTGTTTCGGATTTAGGAATACGTAAAAAAAGTTTAGGTAATATTTTGATGATCATAATTACGCGAGCCAGATGGAGTTTTTATTTTATATATCAGTTTAATCCTGTAATATTAGTGCTTACTTTCAGTTTTATGTATTCTTTATTATTATTCAGTTTTATGTATTTTAGAAATATCAAAATTTCAACTAATATTTAAACTCTCTTATTGCATTTTTAGAAATTTCAAAATTTTTACCTAATACATTTTAACTGCTATTTAAACTTTATTATTAAATTTTTTAGCTACTTTTCAAACGTATTTATATTACTGAACGTGGAATCGCATATTTTAATTAAGCTCGTAAATTTATATTTATTTATTTTTTACACTTCTATTTGGGAAGAATAATTAAATTATCAACCAAAAATGTTCTTTAAGGAATTTACTAGTTTAAGGATTCATAAAGATGCATTAGAAACATCATTGTTGTTACTATGCCTTCATTAATAATAGAAATAAAAAAAATTCTGAATCCAGATCTAGAGAACACAACACCTTAATACTAAACCCATCACTACCCACATTGAAACAGATAAAAATGATCAAATTTACACATAAATTCTTGATTACTTTTATTACTTAGATATTGAATACTTTAATACCAGACAATTAAAGTATGTGTAATTATAGCAGATTAATCAATATACTAGTTACATTTAAGAATTACAAGAGGTAAATAATATTTTCTGGTTTAATGTCTCTTGGAAAAACCTACAGACAATCAAAATTTCTTATATACAAAATGTATCATTATCACATGACAGGTCGTTAATAGTGAAATTCCACCAAAGCAGATGCTCTCTATATGTGACGTTCAAAGGGCGCGGCTTCAATTAGTCATGTGTCGAAATAAACATTTTCTTGTTTTTAGTAGTTACTGTGATACAAATTTTATGAATTGATTCTTACTAACAGAACAGTGATTCTAATTAATATGTGATTGAAATGCATTAGAAACTATTTCTGATGGTATAAAAATATATCGAGTGATTGCCATACTTTCAAGATACGTAGATTTGTTTTACAAGAAGAAATCACCAAATGTGCAGCAAGTTTTAAGGTAAGTATAAACAGAAAGAGCGCAAGTTTTACAACTGCTGTTACATACACTACAGATCATGACTGTAGTCTCCGAGTTCGTTTTTTTTACTGCATTTTTTTATTTTCACAGCACCTAAATATATTTGCGTTTTCAACTAATGCAATACCTTTTGCCGTTTTCTATAATGTTCTTAAAGTAGTCATCACGTGTTTGTAATACTTATTTTCAAAGTGTCTCTGAAATATAAAGGAAAAAAAAAATGGAATGATTTCAATTTTCTTTTTCTTTCTTGAAATCAATTAGTAAATATGAAATTTCGTTTATTGTTATTTTGTTTCATAAATCTTTCCTTTAAATACAAAATAGGTATAATTCAACTGATAGCTAAATTCTGGATGGAAAAATCGTTAAAATATTTATTCAATATACAATATAGGAAAAAATATTATAAAGTGACGATTTATAAGAAGCACACAACTTTAAAGTTCATTACAATTTAACGAATTGAAATAAATTTTAAAAAATGCTCGAACAATTTTTTGTTTACTCTTTAACTCCAATAAATATGAATAAAAATTATTTTGGTTTACTCTTTAGTTGATTTTGAATTCACAATTCTTTTGTGGTCACAAAGAATAAAAGATAATCTTGAAAGAAATCTGATTGTTAAAAAACCTCTCCATGTTTATTCGCACATAGAAACTTTTAAAATATACACCATATAAATAATCAGAGTAACGTTTTAAAGCTATACACACACGTGCAATGGAAGTTAAAACTGTTATTTACAAATTCTTTTCAGTTTATACGAGAAACAATTTGATTACAAGAGGATGATAGAATACTGGAAAATCAAATTTAAACACTTCATAGATGTTCACTGACGTGAGAGAATGATGGAAAACAGAATTGTTTTACGAAAGATCTCATGCGGGTGTAATTTAATAATTTTATTCCGATAAACAATGCAGTTCCAAATGGAAAATGAAGCCGAAATTTTTCATGTTTTCATGTCGAGCTCCGCTTTGCAGCTGTTCGTATTTTTTGCTTAGATTTGCTTCTGTTTTTCTGTTTTCCTATAAAAAAAGATATTTGTAATGGATGATTTATTTCAAAAATGTACATTCAAAGCTCTAAAGCATTTCTCTTGCTGAGCAGAAATATATTTTGAAATTCAAATTGAGTTATGCTTTTGAAACTGTGGCACACGTTTGACAATTTTTCCCCTTCCCACCCAGATATATCTCAGTGTTTCGAAAGGAAACTCTAATTTAAATAAACAATAGAAATATTGTAACACAATGGATTGTTTTTACAAATTTTGAATGTAGAAATTCCACTCTTTTCAATATTTTATGTTTTTCAATTAACTATTTAATTTCGATTAAGATTCAAAGATAAAAGTCCAAATTCAACTTCAAAATCTAAATCTAAGGATCATTATTTTGAATATAAATTTAGATAGTATTAAAATATTTCTTCTAAGTTTGTTTAAATAGTATGTAGTTAGAGCTTACCCAACGTATTAATCGAAATAAAAATGGATATTATGATATTCCGTCTTAGATATTTTCTCTAGATATAAAATTGTGCTTTCCATTTCACAGTCGTCAAATGCATTGAGCTTTCATGAATTAATTATATTTTATATACAATATTCCTCAAATATTCAGAAAGTAATGTCATGTTTATCTTATAAGAATTTCAATATTAAATTAGAAGAGCTCTTTCTTGGAAATACACAAATCTATTTTATTGAATTATTTTAATCAATTAAATGAGTACTCAATTCATGAATTAGTTATTTTCCATTCCTGCCTTGAAATTGTGTAAATTTTCTGCATTAGTAATTAATTGCTACTAAGAGCTTTCTATTATCTTTCATGGGGAAGTTGAGGAATCTTCTTTGATCTTTTATCAAAATCACATATTGTCAGTATTCGGAATTGGCAGAGAAACAATTCTTCTTTTATCAAGATATTTTATTGCTATCTTCATAATCAAAGTGCTGTGTCACAAGATTGTCTATTAATAACAGAATGTACACGAAAGAGCTTAAAAATCAGCGAAAGATGAAGTATTTCAGAAAGGGAAAATATTTGGATGCTAGCGATGGAAATCAGATTTGCAGTTTTTTTATTGTTCCGAATTAAAACAAGTGAATTATGTAAGCTGCTCGAACTAAGTTGACGATTATTGTTATAAAACAAATTAGAAAGCTCTTTAGAACATTTCTAGAAAAGAGAATTAGTCGACTTAATTGAATGTCTGAGATATGTCATATCTATTTCTTAAGCACTTGTAGCTCCATCTTAATGATATTATTAATCGGCGCATTATACGACGTGATACACTGCATAAAAAAGTAGAAGGACAGTGTCTTTTTGCCAATTAATATCTCTTATTTTCTCCTAACTACCAGATATTTATGCAGATTTAGTTTAATAACTCTTGTTTTCATCTTAGACAAAAATTAAACATCTACCACTAATATTATTAAGAAAATTAGTATATATAATTTCCGATGCGTAAAAAAAAGTAGAAAGACACTTGCTAATATATTTAATTTAGTGAGTTGTTCTTTATTTAAATAGTGATTTTGTACTTTGTTTATCCTTTTCTGTCAAAAAATCTAATTTGTTTAAAAGTTACGTTGCTTTTCCGTTCTCAGAAATGCCTAAAGGAATACCTTTGACCGATTTGCAAAACGGGCAAATTTCCGCATATCAAAATGACGGTAAAGGTGTCAGAGAGATTGCTCAATTGTTGCAGGTGAACCCCAATACAGTTTCAAACTTTATTAGAAATCCTTATGAAAATGGAAATAAAAAGAAGACTGGTAGATCGAAGAAGTTAACACCACGTGATGAAAGAAAACTTGCTTGTGTGCTGAAGAAGAACAAAGGAAGTGTTTCAAAGGCAAGAAATCAAGCAGAACTTATTCATGTGACGAAAAAGAAAGTTTACAACTATATTAAAAGATCTAAAAAATTCATTTTCAAAAAACGGAAACATCATCCTAAGTGGAAACAAGCTCACATTGATGAACGTTTAGCGTGGGCTAAGGAGCACATGTCCTGGATTACAGAATGGACTTTTGTGATATTTTCCGATGAAAACAAATTTAACTTAGACGGATATCAGCACTACTGGCATTGTCTGGGGACTGAAGGCGAATACTATTCAACACGACAAATGGGAGGAGGGAGTTTAATGGTTTGGTTGGCTGTTGGATACGGAGGAAGGACAAGTTTGGTTTTCTTAAATGGTAGGCAAAAACATACAGACTACATTCAAGTGCTGAATTCCGAGCTTCTTCCTTATGCCTCTGACATGGGGGGTGAAGAGTGGAAGTTTCAGCAAGACGGAGCTTCCATTCACACCACGACTGGAGTCAAAAATTGGTTCCTAACAAATAATGTGGATGTTTTACCATGGCCAGCCAAAAGTCTTGACCTTAATATAGTGGAAAACATCTGGGCAATGCTAGTTCGTCGAGTTTATGCTGATGGAAGGCAATTTGATTCGCAAACTCAGCTTCGAGAAGCATTGAATGACTCGTGGAACAATTTTTGTCAAACTGAAATTCAAACTCTATACAATTAACTTCCAAACAGAATATTTGAAGTTAGAAAGGCCAATGGGAAGACCATTCCTTATTAGTCACTATTTTTTCATTCATTATAATGCTTTCCTTCTACTTTTTTTACAAAGTTTCAAAAACGAGAAACTATTTTTGTTGCCATTAATATTTTATGTTTGAACATCATAATTCAGATGTTAAAATTGTATTTTTGAAATATTTGTTAAATGTTCCTAATAAAAAATTTTAGTAAAAATAAAATATTTTTCGGTTATTGTTACAAAATCAAGTGTCCTTCTACTTTTTTTACGCAATGTATGTATTCATTCTTTACAAGTAATAGCGTAAGAAAAGTCATCACTCGTTTAGTCATACCACTGCTATAGATACGTGTGTTGCATCTTTGGATATCGCCTTTGCAGTTTTATATATTCACTAGCCGCCTTTGGCGATCAGCCGGTTCGCCAGTATTACCGCTCGCTACAATTTTCAATTAAATATTTTAAGTAATTGTTCTCTTAATAGATTCTCAAACAAAACATTTTTAATCTTCAAATTTTGATAGTCATACCAAACTTATACTGTTGTTTAGATCGTTTCGTTCAATTTACTATATATATTTTGCTAATTTGTTGTCATTTCCGGTAAAGCTTCAACTTTAATTTAAAGTGGAAATGATGAAATTGCAATTAATATAAAGATATTTCTTAATAAAACCAAGCGTTTTATTTTATTTATCATCTTTATTGTTATTTATTTATTATTATTATTATTGAATATAAGTATTGCAAACAGAATCTCTCAGTATTTAAGTCTTATGTGAACTACAAAATATTTTTCATAATTTATGTAATATCTCAAAGAATATTCAACAAAAACTTCTCGGATTCAGCATAAAATTCAGTTTTTAGTTTTGCTTTCAAAAGGATTGAAATGAAATCAATAATAATATTTTGTTCCGACCTATAAATATATTTCAAAAATTATGAAGTCTAAATTTAATGCAGTAAGGTATCATATTCTGAGAAATATTCTGGACACACCAAATTTTAAATAAATGAAAGAATGTTTCTATTTTCCACGATCAACTAAGACTTATTTATAAAGTTTTGAATGTTGAAAATTTAGAAAAACTCAACATTTTCATAATCTTATTCCAATTAATCTTGAGAAACCTGCCCGCTGATTGGCGCATTTTCTTTGAAACGATCGATGGAAAATCTAAAATTATCCTTTTTTTTTATTGAATAGTGATATTCAAATTTTCATTAATCAGTCGGTTTAAGTGATTGATTCAGTTGATTGGAAATTAACTCTTTTTATTTAAAATATTAGTGTTTCAAGAACATTTTGTTAATCGTGATTTCCACAGCAGAAGCTTTATGTAAAATCAAAAATTCGTTATTTATTAGAGCATTTATTGAATCAAGTTACATAAAATATAATCATTTTCCATTTAGACCATTTTAGCATATCTGTGTCTTACTAAAGGTTTACAAATTAGCTGTGTGGCCCTTATTTGAATGGATATCCAGCTCATATTAAACAAAACTTGCCTTAAAATAAAACTGATTTATTGTATTAATAATATAGAGAGTGTAAAAGATCATAAAATAATTTTTCTTGAATTTATTTTTTAGAAAAAATAATATTTCATATTTGTTTCATTTCCTACAGACACGTGCCGAAAATTCTATTTTTGCAGATTTCATTTCTAAAAAGATTTAATTTATTTTTAATTGGAGCTTTAATCAATGTGATGACAACACTTTGAAAATTGCTAATTTTTTCCCAAGAATGCGAAACGTGCTCGTGCAGCTTAAATTTTATTTTTATTTTGTACGAAAAAAAATTGTTGAAAAATTTAGTTAAAATATTTATTTAAAAATTCATTAAAAATAGAAATTTAATTTTAAGGTTAAAACATTGGTATCATTTAAAAGATAAATTTTTGATCTTTAACTTCATGTAAAAATCTTTTTTGTGCGGTAATATTTTCGGAAGTTATAGCAGAAACACGCCAAAATTTCGCTTAATTTTTAAATAAATAAAATTCTAATTAAAAATTTTAAAAAATAACCTCCAGGTGCACATTCCCCGCCTCCAAGGTATACACGTGCCAAATTTGGTAGCTGTAGGGTGAATGGTCTGGCCTGTAGAGCGCCAAC
>JAPMOR010067457.1:534379-549290 GCA_026543865.1 Argiope aurantia | reverse complement strand
ACACACACACACACACACACACACACACACACACACACACACAAACATTGAGCTTTATTATAAGTATCACAATAAGTTTTTTTTATTTGAGTAACTAGGTAATACTTGTAGAATTTTTTTGGAATAATTTGTAAAGGGGAGAATTTTTTAAAAAATATTTCAATACTTAACCTGAATTTAAAAAGTAAGGAATTTTAATATCATAATTAAATTTTAAAAATTTCTTGAAATCTATTTCAATTTTTTTATAATTTGAAAGCTGAATAATCAGCGTTCCTATTTATTTCATAACTAAAATTAGTTAAAATACAGTTTAAAAGACTGCGGTAATTTCATTATCCCAATAACAAATATAACATAAATTTGTTACAAAGAAATTGGATGAAATGTTAAAATAGTGCATTTATAATTGTCATAAAAAGCATCATTGAAATTAAATTAATTCCTGTTGTCAGACTTCATTATCATTTTATTTTATCTTTGATATTTTCTTTTTGAGAAAGTAGACTCAAACCTGCTAATAAAGCAAGAAAAAGGAATTAACCATTGCATTCTTATCTTCTATAATTAACAAACATTCACTTTCAGAATAAAAGCATTGGACGATCTTGCATCCTATTCTCATTACAAATCAGGATTATGGTTTTAATCTTCATTTTCATGAACTTTATTTTAGTGTAATTATGCGCGTGATGGAGAAGCTTGTGATTTTCAAACCTAGAAATTATTAAATTAACTAGCGAAGAAAGAAAATAGAATTAATTTCATTTGAAAGATTTAAAAAAAAAATCATTTTCTTAAAAATATTACAGTAATTGCGTTCAAGTGAGGAGTCATTTACCAATGAAAAATGCAGGGAAGACATTTGATGAATGAATGAGTAAGTGCATCTGAAGATCATTTTAGCCTGACGCAAGGGATCTAGTTATTCTCGCATATTCAAAATATAATTACGAAAAATGTATAAAAGTGAGAAGAAAAAAAATAATAAACAAGTATACGCTCGCTGTAGAGTAAGCGTATTTCAGAAGTTGCACTGTATGTACAAGCCGCATCTACAGATTTATCACAAAATTTAAATATTATAATTTTATTTAACTTTTCTTTCATATTATTGCGAATAAACTTACGTATTTGGTCAACTTCGAGGGTCAAACTTACTCACGCATGGAAGTGTGAAATGGTGGATGCCAATTGAGGAGTCTCCTTCGTCTTGTGTCCGAGGGCTGAAAATTACGAGTTCCTTGAAAAAAATCTTTCTTTTTGTTTCTATACAAGACATTTAGCTAATTAATCTAAAACAAAGCAGATCATAATTTTTATTTCCTCGCGGATTAATCACTTGGAGGGTTAACTCTGAGATAATCAATGTCTTTTAGATTGCCTACGAGAATCAAAATTGTTCTTATAAATAGAAATTTCTGCTATATTCTTGTTTGTAAATGCAAGTCTGTAAATGTTTTTCGTTATCAAATATTTCTTACGACTGAATAATATATGTAAGATTATAACTTAAATCTTTATTAAAAATTCAAATGCTAATTTAACTTTATGCTGTTTGTTTTTAAAACAGCACAAATTTGAAAAAAAAAAAAACATAATATAAGTGGAATATTATAATCGGAATCATAATAAAATAACAGCACAAATTTGAAAAAATATAATGCAGAAACATAATATAATTGGGGCAGCAATTCACATGTTGAAGAATATAAACTTATTGATAAAAGAAAATTGAAGATTAAGTTAAATACTTAGTATTAAATGATGTTACTAGTTATTGAATACTGAAATGCTTATTTTTAATAGATTAAATAGTTTAATAATTCTGAAATTTTATTTCTCATTTAACTGACAAATATCTAAAAGGCATATAATAATATAATAGCATGAAATACGCGTAGCAATTAATTTAGATTAAAAATGTAATCCATTCGTGATAACAATTGAAATCATATCGTATTAACTTGGAATGACACTGGAATAGGTCTTTTAATTAAGGTTATTCTAGTGTAAAGTAATCTTTCTGAAGAATGACAGCTTGTAATTGCAAGGCCACAAAGGTCAGGATCCATAATTGTTTCCAAAGCAGAATAAGAATTAGAAAGCATGTAATGATTTCAGAGAATTAGAGGCCTATAGTTTCGCCATTCAAAGGATACTAAAGGAGTACAGACGAGGAGATTATTATTTTCTGTTTTGTAATAATGCTAGCAGTAAGTCATACATAACTGATTACTTTTAAAGAAGGTTTAATTTTATCGAAAATGAGTAGGTAGGAGTAATTCATTTTACAACAGTTAAAAGTAATGTTAATTCAATATCTCTAATGAAATCCTTATAAAAAGTAGAATCAATAATTTCAAGTATTATAATAATCATTTCAGAGAATTAGAGGCCAATAGTTTCGCCATTCAAAGGATACTAAAGGAGTACAGACGAGGAGATTATTATTTTCTGTTTTGTATTATAATGCTAGCAATAAGTCATACATAACTGATTATTTTTAAAGAAGATTTAATTTTGTCGAAAATGAGTAGTTAGGAGTAATTCATTTTACAACAGTTAAAAGTAATGTTAATTCAATATCTCTTATGAAATCATTATAAAAAACAGAATCAATAATTTCAAGTATTATAATAATCATTTTTAACCATATATGTTTTTCATTATTATTTAAAAAGAGGCTAACATTATATAAAATTTCATTAACTAAATCTTTCAAGGCACATATTATGTACCATGGTTCTATTTCCACCATTTATTCAATAGCATTTTTTCTATATCATTGCTTTGCAATTAGTACTTATAAGATCAGTTTTTAATCAAATATGCTGTACCTGGATGACTTCTTTTTCTCTTGAAATGTATTTTAGTATTATTAAAGAAAATTGCTGTTCAGTTATCATTGATTTATTAGCAACATTTATGAAACGCACAAGATGGCAATATATTTTGAAATTGTACTTAAAATATTCTGAACAGAAATCCAACAAAAGTAATATTTACTTTATAACGAAAAACCGTGAGCTCCAAAAGATACATATGACTCATCAGTGGCCATTTAAATACTCTTACTGCACTGTAGGACAAAAACTTTAATAAGCAAAGTAATATTTGAAATGAATTTAACTTCTAAATATGTATCAAATTATTTAGAATTTATTTCTAAAATAACCTTTCAATGACACTTCCAAAAACGGTCTCCAAAATCATCTCAGAATCGTGAAAATGTCATTGAGATTTTTAATTAATTTCATTTAAACATATGTTTGTTTTGAACATGATTCTGCTGGAGACGGTAAAAGAATTCTAAGAAATTAATGCAGTTCCAGTGAATTAGTTTATTTATATTTCTATGGAGGCAAGTTTAAATTCGACCATGCTGTGTCCAACATATGTTACCAATTAAAAGAAAATAGTAAACTAACAACAAGCTGATATGAAAGGCTAAAAAGTATTAGTTGCATAGTTTCTTTTGTATATTTTTACTGCATAAGTATTTACTTTTACTGTATTATAAAGATGTCCTTTCATATACTTTTTTTCAGCATAAAATTTTAGACTTAGAATAAGAGCAGCAGATTAGCAGTTCAGATTTTCAATTATGTGCTTTGTAGTATAATAGAGAAAACAAATTCTTGTGTCGTAATTGCATTCCATTGGTGGATAATAGTTACGGAATATTGATTTTTTTTGTGTGAATCGAGCATGCGATCTTTAGCAATTAATCGATGGAATATGGGTTATACGCAAGAACCAGAAAATCCAGTATATATTTTGGACCAATTAAACCAAAACTTGGCACAGATTTACAATTGTAGTTTCAAGTTCATGTACCAGATTTCATTTATTTAAGTCATTGCATTTGCATACATGCAAAAACTCAGAACAACAGACGGTCAACCCATTGATTGATTTAGGCATAAATTGGATACGAATTGACATTGTAGATGTTTAACCTATGTAAATTTTTATTTTTTTAACCCTTCACGTTTATTACCTATCGTGTTCAATTGTACTCGGACAGTAGACCGATAGACTTTTTCTGAATAGATTTCGTTCAAAATTTAATAGAAATCAACAAATTTGATGTTAATTCTATATAATAAATTTTATCAATCCAGCTTAAAGCGTTTTTGAATTATTGGGGCTGAATATAGACAGACAGAGTGACAGGCAGATATAATTCTTTATTTTTTGACTTAAGAAGGTCTGAAAAGTGGAGTTTCGCAGAAATCTTGAGTTCGAATTCTTTTGGTGATAATAATATTTTTTTCTTGTATACTTCGTTTACAAGAAAGTAAAAATAAAAAAAATAGAATAATCATATTTTTTGATAAATACATTCATCTAAAAAGTGTTAATGACAAAAACAAATGCAAAGCTAACTTATTATCTCCAAAATACCGATAAAATACATGAATTAAACAATGAACAGATCACAAATTTTTCTCCAAAGTTTTTATTTTCCTTAACACATCTGGAATATAATTCTAATCTGATTTAAAATCAGGTATTGTTAGTGTATTTCTGGTAAAATTTTTTATATCATCTATTATTTCAGAAAAATTTCTTCTTGTTATATCATTAGAGTTTGTGATGTATTCAATAGAGCAGTGATTCTCAACCTGTGGGGCGCCCCCCCTAGGGGGGCGAGCACAGTAGAGGGGGGGCACGAGAATATCCAAGAGAAAATATTATTAAAAAAATTGATTAACTGACTGAAAGGAAAGCACACATACACATAGAGAACAAAATACATTTCGACATATTGAATAACTTATTAAAGTAAAACAACTTACTAAATCAAAACTTACTTAATCAAAACATACTAAATTAAAACAAATTTAATAATTATTAGTGACTTCCTGGGCTCTGTCTTGCAGAGCAAAGTTTTTCGAAGGAAGGCTTAATATTAGAAATAGTCATTCTCAGTTCTGCCGAGATCTATATTTTGTCTTCAAAGTAGCCGCAGCAGAAAATCTAGTTTCTCAAAGGCAGGATGTTTAAAATGGTAATAGAATGCGAAATGCCCTTGTTTTTAATGAAATTAAAATCATCCTCTACTCCTGCCGAAAATTCAAATAGTGATTTATTACTAAATTGTCTTCTAGTTTAGCCGCTTGTCGTGAAGTCTATGAATTTTTCTTCCTCATCAATTGAGAGCCCTTCAGGAGTCTTATGAAATGGATCCTTAACTCACTCGTAACTTGCTATCAGTTTGTCCTCAGCAAGAAAATACTTTTTAAAATTCTTTGCCAGCATGGCTAAATGATTTTCAGTGGTTACAAAAACAACTTTTACATGTTCTTCTTCAATCTTGTAAGTTTTAGTACAATCATCCACATTTGCAAACATTGTTAGATTTCTTTGCTTTAAATTTCTGCTCCACAATTCCAATTTTCCACAAAAAGCATTAACTTTATCACTCGTATCCAACATACGTGTATTTGCTCCTCGTAGTTGAAGATCCAAATTACTTAATTTCTCGATTATGTCACCCAAGTAGCTCAATTTCATCACAAATAAACCATCGCGAAAATTCTCGGCCTCGGGTATGTTTTCTTCTTCTTCTAGGAAAATGGCGATTTCTTCTCTTAATTCATAAACACGTTGAAAAAATTTCCCACGTGATAACCATCTTGTCTCGCAATAAAATAGTAAAGCTGAATGTACTGAAAACATGCCTTTACAAATTGCGGAAAAGATTCTCGATTTCAGGGGGTCTCATTTTTATATAATTTACTACGATTACAACCGTAGTTAACACAATATTCAGATCAGGACTCATTTCTTTCAAAGCTAAATCTCCTCTGTGGATCATGCAGTATGTCCAGACCCACTGAGACGATTTTTGTTTTACAAGTACTTGTATACCTTGGAATTTTCCGGACATTGAACGAGCACCATCGGTGCATATTCCGACGCAATTTTTCCATTCTATGTTTGCCTATTTCATAAAATCATTTAAAATAGCAAATAATGTGAGGGCGGTTAATTTAGAGTTCTATTGGTTTGCAGAAAAGTAGTTCTACTACTGACATATTATCACAAAATCGAACATAAGCAATTAAATGAGCATCTTTATTATTATCTGTTGCTTCATCAAGCTGTATTGAAAACTTATTGTCACGCAACTTCAAAAAAAGCTGACACTGTACATCTTCAGCTATATCATCAATTCGACATGCAACAGTATCATTTGAAACAGGTGCGGACTGCAATTGTTTTGAAAAATTATCTCCAAACATAGTTTCTACAATCTGAATTGCTGCTGCCAAAATAAGTTCTTCATCAATGGTGTGAGGTTTTTTACATCTGGCTATTTTATATGAAGCTTTTTAAGATTCAATTAAAGTTTTTTTTATCCAATAACAAATTTCTTTCAAAAATGATTTTTGCTTTTTATACGAATTTAATTTTAATTCGAAGAATTCTATGAGTTTGTTGAGGTACTCATTATGAAGCGTTTCCAAATGTCGTTTATCAGGTTTCATGCTGCCTACGGCCAACATTTTTGTGCAAATGATACACAGGGGCCTTTCGTCATTTACTGCAGTACTGGTAAACCCAAAATTTAAGCATTCTTGAGAATATTTTCTTGATTTTATTTTCAGAACCACGCTCGTCTGTGTACTTGTTGATGCTTGACTATCGTCTAATGCTCGCTTACTTCCGCTTAAAAATTTATCCATGAGTCTGCAGAAATCTGCTGCCATAAATATTTAATATGGTGAATTGCAATTAACATGAAAACATATATAACATACACATTCACGATATATTCGATAGCGATAGAAGGATAGACTCGAATGAGATTGTCTGGAATTGAAACTTGCGTTATCAAACATTTTCTTTCTTCCTATGAGAAAACATCTGCGCATGCTTGAGACGGCATCGGTCGTGTGTATTCTCTTCCACAAACATTACTTATTTTTTTCTCTTTTTAGTCATGCTTCTGTTTTATTTCATTTATTATTTGAAAAAATGTATTCCCAGTTTCTGAATTTAGTTCACCCCGTCTAGGTTAACTTTCATTAAAGAATTTTTAACTTTCATATTATTTTAACGTTATCTCCATGTTTGGTTTTCATTTCAAATATTATATTCCAATTTTCCCCGTTTTCATTTGCTTCATCTATTGACTGCCCACTTTGCAAAATGCCAGATGTGGTTTATCGCCAATGTTGGCTCGCTTTTACTCATTTATTGGCAGTTAGTAAAAAATAATTTAAAAACAGAATCCAGAATACTCAATATACATTATCACTGTATACTTTTTATTGTAAAAGGGGGGGGCAAGATGAAAATTATGATTGAAAATTGGGTCACAAATACTGAAAGGTTGAGAAACGCTGCATTAGAGGATAACTCATTGGTACATTCTGAGTCCAAATTTCGAGTCAAATGTAACTGGGAGCGCTTTTAGGAGACATTGAGAATATCTTGATTCGTAATTGATTGATAATTTAGCATATTATCAGATAAAGTACTTGCATCTTTTAAGGTAGTAAACTTACTTTTCATGTCCTTTTCATATTAAGGATGGTGCTTGGATAGAAGGCATATTTTGTCAGTCTTCAGAGTCAAATAGAATGTCTGAACATTCGAATGCATGTGAAAAGAATAATATGTTTAACAAAGCAAGTCCATTTTCCTTCCGAGTGAGGATTTTTGGAATATCATGAAAGATATCCAAACATACATTTTCTTAATAGCGGAAGGAGGAGAAATAATTAAGACGGGCCTCTCTTTTGTATATTAACCCTCTAATAATAGGAGCTATCATTACGGTTTTTGCGGGTATATATTTGAAAGTCACTCGGGCATTCCAGTATTTTGGGATACATGAACTCAAACGATCATGGAAATGAGAAGGTTAATAATCTTTAGAAGTCTATTGTGCAATTTGGTCACAGATATGAATATTAATTTTTGTGGGAAAAAAGTTACAAGGTAAAATATGATTTTTTTTTTGCTTATACAATTTTGATGTACTTTTCTCACAGCCATCGGAAGAATAATTTGGAAGAGAAGAAATAGATCTTTTCACAAATAACAGCTATCGGGAGCACGGGCGCAGTTGGAGTTATCCTAATTTTCAAATATAAAGTTTTTTTCCCCTAAAGATTTTGTAGTTTATTCGCAGACAAAGGCGTAATACTTTCGAAGGCTAATAGAGTATTTCTGACAAGTATTCGATTAGTAACACATTATCACAACTGCTAGAGGGGCCAAAATTGGTATTTTTTATAACTTTACGAGCCTCAAAATTTATTTTTGCTGCTATAGTAGAAACTTAAAAAAAGTATAAAAAAAGTTTGTCAACTTTGTTGAAGAAAATATCCCCCTAAGATTTTTAACTTAGATATATCATTTCTGCATTCCCTTCCGGCAATGATTTCGAATTTGAAATATGGAGTTTGACTTAGGTTTGCACACTTCCAAGATTCTACTGTAGAAAAAAATTCATCTAAGGGAATATTTGATATGTTTACCACATTATGATATTGCCATCGCTTACTTGTAACTGAGCCAACTTCAATCATTACTGAAATCTCAAAGGTTTTGCTGCCTAGAGGTACCTCGTAGAATTTAAATATTGATCTGGGAATTTTTAACCTCTTCAAGAAAATTGTTGCATAAATGTAAGTTTAGTACTTATATTAAATAATAATTATTTTATGTGAAAAAAATCTGTTGTATAAAATTTAAAAGAAAAAAAAGGAAACAATACTGAGTTGCAGTCTGTCTAAAGTAATCATTCATTTCAAATAAATAATTTCTTTAAATTTAATTAGTAATCTCAGAAATTTAAACTTGAAAATTTAACTTTTATGAAAATTTAAACTTGAAATATTTTGGTGTAATGAAAGTAGTTTTTTCCTTCAAAGTAATTTAAACAAAACGAAGAATTTCTTCTGAAAAAAGTTTTTTGAATAAAATCAGCTATGAAAGCATTTTCCATTGTTTATATAATAAAATAAGAAATATTAGACGGAAAAGGAGCGGTTTCTTATCCGCTTGTTCTCAGATGGAAATCATACTATTTCACTATTTCATATACTAAAACAGCACTGAATAAAATAACATAATTTAAAGAGGTATATATAAAATAATTTTGATGCTTGCAGACAATTCCAGGACTTCAAAATAATAGAAAAAAAAGTTGCTATATATTTTTGCATTATAAATATATTTCTTTCATGTAAATAGAAGTATATTAAATTCAATAAAAAACCATCTTCAATCCTTTTTTAAGACGTTTTATTTAAAGTAAGTAAATATGGTTTATAGAAATATTGATTTTGTTGCTACAAATGTATTTTCCTAAACTTCACATTTAGTTTTTTAAAATGAATTTTAATAATATGATAGGTTTTTGTTTTCATTTTATATCTTCTGTAAACGAGACCGACTATTTTCATTTTTTTTGGTTAGATATGATTTAGATCAAAACAAGACCATAAGGTTTCAATAATGAAGCGACCATTTTTCTCCCTCTTCCACTAAGATTTTAATGGCAACGTAGAATTTTTTACATTGGTAAAAACAAGTTATAAGGAATAAATATATCAATGCGCTTGTAAGATAAATTATTAATGTTCAGTTACTGAGAAATAAATTTCAAATTTTAATAGGTTGCAAATCAATACATCGGAACAAGACGAGCAGTTCAAAGAAACAAACTTGGTTTAACAAAATAGTTCTATCCAAATATATTTCTAAAGAACAAGAATAAAAGAACAAAAACTTAAATCAGTACGGGACTTGGACAATTGTTTGTGTGACATTTATTGATTGTCTTTACCAACCCTCCCGGACCAGATGACAAAAAATCGTTTTTTTTTGTGATTTCTTCGTCTCAGAGGACGAAGTTTCTTCAATGTTCTAGTGAGAGATCTATCACATGCTGCAGAAGAGATCAGTTGTTTCTGCTAGAAATTCGTATATTGAGCGACCCGGTGCTGATTTCGATTATGTATACGAACCAATAAGAGCAGGAGCTGCAACGGTTTGTTACGTGTTAGAATTATTCAACGTATCCAGGGAGATCTATCTATCTATCTATCGATGTGTAAGATGTATTTTCATTGAGTTGTCACGTTTATCCTCCACCGACAGATTAAAAAAAAAATTGAATCAATGTTTTATGATTTGCATTATTTGCAACTTGCTTACTGTTAGGGTCACGCTACTGCATCGTCATTTTTTTTGAAAAGAAAAAATTCTTTGTCCTTAGTAACTTAAATATTGTATGGATCAGGTTAATAAGTTGTCTTTTATTCTGAAAAATAAGAATTAATAAAAATAAGACGTATTTAAAAATTATTTATCCGAATTTTTGGGTTTCTTTTTTTCAGTTTTGAAGAAAATTGTCATTTTGAGGCATTTCTTTTGCTGTGAAAGAGCAATTTTTTAAAACTGGGAAAAATTTATGCTTAATTGACAATTTTTTTTTCTCACTCTAAACTGAGTCGTTTTTTGTTAAAATGTGCAAGAATATTGAAATATTTTTTAAAGCTCTATATAAACAGTATCAATAAAAATGATATTATATTTTTGTTAATATATTTTAGCAACTGTTGGAGAGTTAAAGACGAATGCTTCTTGATGCTTAGCTTTAAAAAATAAATTGATTATGTTCTTGCGTATAAAGAAACCCGAAGAATATAAATTTATGGACTCGCTGCCGAACTAGAAATATTTTTTATAACCTCCAAATGCCTGATTAAAATAAACGATTAATTTTTTTAAAATTAAGGGGAATGAAATCATACATTAATAAAAAAATAAAGATTTTTAGAATGGTCTGCGGTTAAGAAATCGTTCGTTACCAATCGGAAATACTGGATTTTAATTCTATAAAAGAATTTGTGAAGAACGATGAATATAGACTTGCATATCCTATTTTTCATGTAACAACATTTACTTGAACAATGCAAAATAAATATGGTATTTTCAATCCTATATATATATATATATATATATATATATAAACGGGCATGCAGCCATATGCAAAAAATATCAGTTCATTTATTCTTTTTTTTTCATTAGTACTCTTGCTGTTATGCATATGTTGTAAATATACACTGGTGTGCAAAACTTACTGGGATGAAACCGTGTCCGGACCTTTCTCCAAATCAACTGGAGTTGGGAATCGCTTGTAACATCACGGAAAGAGACCGTTTCGGTGGTCCTGGAGTTGTCGTCTGGGGAGGCATTATGATGAACTGGCGGACTGAGCTCCACGTTTTCGACAGAGGTTCTGTAACTGGAGATCGCTATTGTCAGGAGGTGATCCTTCCCCATGTGCGTCTGTTCCGAGGTGCCATTGGATCAGACTTCGTTTTTATGGATGACAATGCACGGCCACACAGGACTCATGCTGTTGAGGAGCTCCTGGAAAGTGAAGATATCACTCGAATGGATTGGCCGGCGTGCTCCCCTGATTTAAATCCGATAGAACATGTGTGGGATGCTTTGGGGAGACGCCTTGCGGCACGATTACATCCTCCTGGGAACACCCGACAACTTAAACAGATGCTGATTGAGGAATGGGCACTCTTACCTCAAGAATCTGGTGCTGAGTATGGGGAGACGGTGCGAAGCAACCATTGCAGTAAGGGGAGGGCATATCCCATACTAAGGAACATCTGCTTGCTGTTCTTTCCCTTGGACAGACAATCATATGTAACGATACTATGAGTTCAATAAAGCCTTTTTTTGTTTGATTCCATACTGTATGCATTGTATTCATTTCTGCGCAACTATGCTTTCGTCATTCTTTCAGAACAAAATGCTGTATCTCATTTCTGAATTTCATGTCTCTCAGATGATTTCTCGCGAAGTTATGGCAAAAAACATACCTGTTATTTAAATTTTGCACTGCAGTGTATATAATAACATATTCAGTATAAATCATATTAGCAACAACAGGCATTAGAGCTTCAATTTTGTTTTCATAATATTTAAAAGACAAAATTTGGTAAATTGCTTATTGGCAACTTTCGGGATCTAATAGTTAAAAAGATATAAAAACAACTAAAACAAAAAAAAATGTTTTAGATTCCTTTAAATCTTCGTACATCTGAAAGATGCTGATAAAATATGAAACAGCGTACGATTTCACACTAAACTATAAAATATATTTATAAAATTACACTTTTACAAGTTAAGAGAAAGAGAAAGAAACAAAATTTTTGAAATTTTCAGATGTTAACTTTTTTTCAATTCAAAACAAAGCAAACTTTTCGATTAAACAAGAGTTTTAATTCTTTGAAATCATGAGTTATCTGGAGCTCAGTCTGGTATGGCAGACGTTTCCGTTCCCTTAGAAAACTTTTTCGGATTAAATAAGAGCAGCTGCGAGATTAAAACTTTTTATCGAAAAATTTGGAAGACTGATCAATTTTTCATACACATAGCTGAATACAATGGAAGCTTGTAAAAACTTTGATTATGCAAATTGTCTTAAGTAGGGATTCATCACCTGAAGCGGTTAAATATGGATTTTCGCTTAACAGGTTTTAGTGACATAACTCCAGCTTAAGTAGCAATAATGTGTAAAAATGAAAAAAAAAAATACAGGCCATTTTAAAATACTTAAAAATAAACATTATGGCAATAAATGTGATAAATTTTAGCTTGGAGGATTGTTTGCATCCAGATGAGGTAAAATGTGTGGAGTTTAACTACTTTTTTATAAGTAGGAATTGTATTTTACTTAAATAAGTGTTTTCAAGTAAGGAATGATTTTTACATTTTCTTTTTAAAACCACGGACTCTTTTTAATTGCAATTTATATGCAAAGATTTCAAATGAATCCAAATATATTTCCAACAAAATTTTCCCATCAAATTGTATAGAAAAATTAAAATATAGTTTTTACTTTGGGAAAAAAGTTGATAATTTTCAATATTTAAAGGATTGTACAAAAGAAGTACATTGTGCAAAGAAGAGAAAATAAGGCCAGCTATTGTTCTTTCATTTAACCGCTTTTTATTTTGTTTATTATTTGCATTTTTTGTAAGATTCCTATAGCTTAGATTTATTTATTTATAAGCGTATTTTTATTTGTTACAACTGCTAAATTTTTACAGAAATGGAAAATTAAATTAAATTTTAATTAAAATTGAATTAATAAAAAATTAATTTAAATGACATTATTTTTTTTTCATTTACGCGCATCATGTATGAAACTTTATATTGCATTTTTTACTAAAACGTTATCTCGAACTCTTTACATATTTATAAAGAATGTAGTAAACAAAATCATGATATTTTTCTTTTTTATAGCTTTATACTCTAGGTAATTTAAGCTGGTGAAATTGAATTGAAATTTTGATCCATCTAAAGCTGAAATCATTGTTTCAGAAAATAGCTTGCTTTTAATGCTGAATAATTGAATCAAGGTAAAACAATTTCGTATACTTTAAAATATTTGCAGTTAACAGCTAGGTCATTTAATTATTTTTAAAAATGATCAAATTAACAGCAATCAAATTTTAAAAATTTAAAATTTGTCCAATTTTGAAAATTTTAGCTTATAAAATTGTCAGACTTCATCTTGATATCTATTAAACTTCCAATTATGTTCATAATCTCTTCAACGTCATTTGAAAATATTTTTTTGTTTTAATTTGTATATTATACATAATTTTAAAGATGATTCTTGCAGGAGTATTCTGCATCATAAATTAAAAGATATATTTTTTCCAAAATGTAGAAATATTTTGGTTTCTGGAACATTTTCCACTGTTTCAAAATTTTTAATAACTAAAATGAAATTATTCTTTCTTAAATTTAAATCAGATTAAAAGAAGAAAATTAAATTATCTGATTTCTAATAAAAGGAATCACTGACAAAATTAATGTTTTGCACTTATTAAAATTAAAATTTAGATATTCCTTAAATTTTATGTCGATTTCATGATTACTGAAAACTTTCGATTTAATGGACTATTTGGTGCAGTAAAATGCCTACTAAATAGAAAATTGGTTTTATATTTAATTGCACGATATAAAATATTTCAATTTGATTATAAAATTTGAAATTAAATGTAAAATAATTGATGTACAAACCATATTAACAAGAAATCACCTTTAAACTATATTCTAGAAGAATGAATAAAGCTCAAGAACATAAGCTAAATTTTGTGGAATCCGAAATGAAATATTTTGAGGGGGTTTAGTGCACATAGATTAAATAAATCGGTGAAGAAAGTTTATGTTTGCTGTGAATTCTAAATACGCATTCCATCTTTATTTATTTAGCAGCATTTTTTAATAGAAAAAAAATCTGAGAGAGAAAACATTTCTTTTCGGTAAGAAAGTTGCTAGTTTTTTAATAGATGAACTTCCTTTTATCCATACAGAAAACTAGCTAACTTTCTTACTTGCTCTCCTAAAGTAAGCAATATATTTGTGCGCACTACATTCTTCTATAAGAGTAATTAAGATAAAGGCTCTTTGGGGCTTGGAATTTTCTTTTTACAGAGGTGGGCATTGAATGGTTGGTTGGTTGACCGTAGCAACCTCCTTATCCTCTGGAGAAAATAAGAATACCGAGAAAATTCTTTCAATTTCACGGGTGCGTGCTAATGACGATTTCACGGCGTTTAGATATATTGCAGATTAACTTGATATTAATTATGGATAGGTGAAAGGGGTGACATGTTGAAAAATGGTAAAAGCTTTACCATAAAAAAATATGCAAATTATCTCAATAGCTTGAATATATTCTTATCCTTACAAAAGAACCACGTAAGCTTTCTGCTTTATTTGCGTAATAATGATACATGCTTGAATTCCAAATACAATCATTAATCTTAAATATTCTTTCTGAGAGTTAAATGTTTCCAATGTTGAAGAAATCCAATGAATTTATTAGGCTAATGAAATTTCA
>JAPMOR010067457.1:485543-534369 GCA_026543865.1 Argiope aurantia | reverse complement strand
AGGTAGAATAGGATAAAAATACAAAAAGTTATTATTTTTGGTACTTTAAATTATACATTTTTCAAATTTAAAATTGGTGAGAATGATGAATGATCACGTTTCATGATGTAATTTTGATCATCGAATGCGATTCATTATTTTTCTATAATAACCAAAGCTTTATAAAATAAAAAGAACTAATTTTTTAAAAAGAAAAGTCACTAATATTGTCTTTCAGACAGAAATGTTAAACTTTCAGTTGTTCCAGAATTAAAAGAATTAAAGATTCTAATTTTATTGTTATTCAATTGGCCTGCTCTCTATCCACCTTCTTAAAAATTTTAATCTTACACAGGTGTTTCTCAAACATTTGACTGAGAAACTGTTTTACTTTGAATATTTAAATTATAAAACACTTCTGACTTATCAAAATATTTGTATATACAAGACAGAATAAGTTCATATCTCATAAGATTATGATTAATTCTTTTTCATATTGTATTAAATTTAAATGTAACTGCTGAACAAAGTGTATTTAACAAAGTAAGATTAAAATTAAGCTGCAAAGTGTATGAGATATAACTTGATGTTTTTTCCTTTGCCATAACTTAGAAAATAATAGGAAGCCTGGACATTTATTGTTAAATGAGTTAGAAAATATGGATTTTAAATGTAAAGGGATTAAAAACAAATAGAGTTCAATGTTTGTTTCACGATTTTCGTTGAAAAATTGTTGCAGTATTTGAAGTTGGATTTCAAGCCCATTTCCTGTATTTATATATGATCACATTTAAATACATTTTCGTTACAATTTCAGCTCTAAACAAAAAAAAAGTTACGAAGGAATGCTATAAATTGAAACAGTAAATTTAAAATTTCTGTGGTAAATTTTAAAATCTGTGCCTTCCGTCCTGTCATTCTAAGAATTAAACTGTAAATTAAAATCCTTCAAGCTTAACATTGATTATGCTCTGTTACATGCAGAGTTTCTAAGCCATACATAAGACAAAATTTATTTCTTTAGACTTTTAACAGAATACCTTAGTCAAATTAATGAATAATTCAGATAAAAAGGATGCATTATTTTTAATTAATTTGTAGTACAATTAAAAAAAAGCATCGATTTTAGCTAGATTATTATTACTTCAAGAAAAATAAAGCTTCTTTTTAATTGCCTAGGGAAATTAGTGTGAAATCATGAACCCAGTAAAGAATTTCGTGACAATTCATCATCTTTAGAATGAAGCAATTAAATGAAAATTTATCTTCATATTTTATTTATCCTTCCAAACATATTTAACAATCCATCAAAGATTTTCTTTTTATTTTCAAAATGCACCATTAATTTTGATGAATACGGCGATCACAGGTAATAGAAAATGTCTTCACTTTGTTTTGAACATAGCTTCAATATATTTTTTCGTGCCCCGGATATTCCCTTAGTCAAATTAATAAATAAAGTAAATTTTCAAATTAGAATAGTGTTTGTAATTTAATTTTGTATATCTTATCATTTTTTACAACCGTCTTCTATTTATATGCTACTGGGTTCGCAAATACTTATTTCATGTTTTTAAAAACATTCGTTCTCTATTAATGCAGCGCCTGTAAAGGGCCAAGGTGGCTGGTTTTTAGGTTCGAGACCCGATTCCACCGAAGAACTGCCCTGTAAGTGCGTTTGGTGCCCGTTAAATCCTTCCGCTCCAAACGCCCTCCCACTGATGTCGTGTGGCGTAACGAGGGGGGTGCCAGCTCTTATATCGTCCTCGTCATCTGACCGCGGTTCAAAACTACGAGGTCCGTCCCAAAATAGCTCTAGTGTTGTTTTAAAAAGGAACGTTAATATAACTAAACTAAACATTGAATGCAACATTTTGTTGTATCAAACTACTCTTCACTCAAAACCCCTGACCTAACTTTTGGACGAATTTACTCCACCCCAGGGAGAGGATAAACAGTAAAAAGCAGCAGTTTTGAAAGGTAGTGATGTTTAAAAAAGGGAAATGGTAATGTGTGAAATTCAAATGACAACGACGAATATATAAAAAGTATAAAATAATTATTGGTAATAAACAAAATGTAAACAGTAATAGAGTGTGCTTAAAGTATAAAATAGTAATGATAAATTATGTATCTGAAAAGGCATCGTTAAATTTCAGTTTTTATCTATAATTATCTGTAGTGTTGATTTGATTTCTTCTGTGTTCAGATGTAACCAAAATGCTATAAATAACTTTTTTTCAAGAAAAAACGTTTCCCACTTTTTGGATATTTTTAAGTAATTTTTAGAATTTAGTAGAATTCTATAAATTATTCTCTTTCAACTTCCGAGATAACATTAATGGTAAATTTTAATAAATCAAGATCCACGGAATCGGTAAATATAAATTAGAATTTACCACCTTGTAGGACTAATCATTTCTGTAATCCATCATTAAGTAATGGAAATTTTAATAAATCAAAATCCATGGAATAGATGAATATAATTTAAAATTTGAAACCTTGAAGGACTAATAATTTCTTTTAAATCTATAGATGTTATAATGTTATAGATTGAGTTGTAATTAATACCAGAAAGAAATTTTGCACTATTTTGGAAGACATGAATTCTTGTTCTATCTTCATATGAACTAATTAAATAAACTCAAACATAAAACCAAAATCAAGCATAAAACCAAGATTGTTTGAAATTTCTTCCAGTAAATCTTCAGTTTTAAGCATATTCTAATACGAATTGATAAAACTGAAAAAATTCTGGGACCTAAGAATGCATTTCAGTTATTTGAGCTACTATTTTCCCGGTTTCACGGAAACATGAAGGTACGTCAAAATTTTAATTAAATTAATCAAAAATAAAATATAAATTGCTTTTATATATTTTACTGAAAAATGCATAGCCATCGGTATAATATGTATAATGAATATAAGTTAAACATAATTGTTAGAACTATTCAGGTATTCTTTTAACAATTGATCAAAGAATGAATGTTTTCTCTTGAACCATTATTTCTTTTGACATGGAAATTTACTAAATTAGAATACCCCTTAATAGTTTGAGCTTTACTGAATAAATATTAATTTAATATTTTTTTGTAAATCTCTGAGTAAAACAATTCTGAAATCTAATTTCCGGCGTCCTGGCATAGGGGTAGCGCGTCTTCCCCGTGATCTGGGCGTCCCAGGTTTGAGTCGCGGTTGTTCATGTTGTCCTTCCTTTGTTCTATATGTGAATGTGCCCTCCTGTAAAAAGGGGCTGTGCAAGCGAATGAGTGATGTGTGAGTAGCAAAGTCGTGCTCTTGGCCCTAGTTGGCTCTACTATAAAAAAAGCAAGAGACGCTCCCCCTCTGGCTTAAATCGCTGTCTTCATAACAGCGGGCATGTCCGTGGCAAATGCCATAAGAAACAACAATTTAATTATATGCTTATATTAATGTATTAAACATAATTTTTTAATCATTTGCGTCATTTTAAAATTGATAACTTTTGCTCAGGTGGCGCTACTGGACGGAATTAGAATTTAGCTAAATTAATGATCTATTAGAAATTAAATCCAGGAAACATGAATATAGTACATTATAATTCAGAATACACGAGTGTATAAAAATTTAAACTACCAGAAGTCAGAGAAAAATCGATTACAAGAGTTCCTCTTTATTAAAATTGAATAAGTCAGTTTAAATATAACTCCTTCACTTAGTTTAATGTACATTTTAAACAATACAATGCTTATAATCTGGAGTATGATTTTTCGTCTTTTCCGTAGAACCAAATTTAGTAAGTAGTGGCCCCTATTCACAAAATAATAAAAGAAAATCGTTTCACTTTAATATTCACCCATTGTACGCCTCTTCTATTGGCTTCTGTTTCCAAATCACGTTCATAGAGCTCATATCTTGCAGTAATATTAGACAGGAAGTCATTTCCTTCTACTTACATTTCTAAAACTGGATTTCATTTGTTTTGCCCTTAAAACTAGTCTTCAAGGGCATCTGAATCCCTTAAATACATAAAGTCTCTACAATAAAATTTCAAATGTTTGAACAAATTATTAGAATAATCTTAAAGTTTCAGAGTCACTTTTGCTATAAACTAAAGAAATCTTGCTTAAGGGAACATTTTATTTAATGGATGCTAATTATTAAGATTTAGATCACTGTATTCATTTTGCATGCCTTTTAAAATTAAGTAAATATAATTATTTTGGTGTAAGGATGCAAGTTTCCATATCCGAAGGGAAGTTTTGATGTTATATTATATAATACAGCCTTTTGTATGGACAAAATCTAGGCAATTTTTTAGCAATGAATTTTTGAATTTATTATTAAAAAGCTTATATTTTTATAATGCTACAAGAAATTATAATACTGATTTAACTATTTCTTTCCTCCTAAAGTTGTACATGAAAATTGCCAAAAAATGAAAATTACAAATACACATCTGAAACATGAAAATTACTAGAAAGTTATTTAATTAAAGATAGTCTATGTTTACTTATTTTACTGATTTTTTAAACAGTTGTTTGCAAAATGTATCATTTGATTATATATAATGAATATATATATAAATATATATAAATGAAAAAGTTTATAATATGAATATATAAACTTTATTAATAATATAAAATTATTATGAATATATATGAAAGGAAAAGAGATCAGATTGTACATGATCATTATAAAATATATTGAAAAAGTTTATAATATGAGGGCTTGATTAGATTCTAGTCTATCTTTATAAAAATCATGGTTTTCTATTATTGTTGTTTTTAAAATGTTCAGTTTAATGCCTTTATAATTAATCTAAACATTTTTATTGTTTTTTTTTGCCGCACTTTATTTCGTAGAAAATATTAATGAATCAATTTTTTTCTTATGATGAACATTACTTTGATTTGGACATATATTAAAATTAACCTTTGCTTCCAAATTTACCAATTAAGGATTTAAGAATTATAATTAGCATTCTAAAGCCTTCTTTTTTTAATTTGTAATTTATTATAATTCCAACTAAAAAGTTGTTTTAGATAGCTAAATATTTTCTAAAATAAGATGTCTTGACCGGTTAAATTGTCTAAATTTACTTAAAGAAATTGGAGACATGCTGATGCTAACGGAGTAAGTTGCCAATAAAACTCTTGAACCTGCTTTCAAAGGGTAATCGAAAGAGATAAATCATTCAAAATCAGAAAATTATTCTGCTGCAATTAGTATATATAATCGCCTACTAGAACGCTGAATAGAGTTAAAAAATATCCCCTCCCTTTTGATCTGCATTATTATCGGATGCGAAAACTCAATTCCCTTTTTGGCATCTAGCAAATTATACAAGTTTTTATTTTCATTTAAACTGGCAGATTTATCTGTGTGCAAATAAACCTAAGCTTAAAAAAATTAGTTGTGAGATCATAAACTTCAATACTATTTTTTAACATCCTTTCCCCTACTTTAAATATGGAATGAGAAGCTTCCAAAATGGTCTTTGGTCCCCGCCGCTTATTTGTTACAGAAATGATGTGAATTGACTACCCCATACCGGTGACGGTCCCTTACCACTCAGACATGGTTCAGGCCTATGATGTCATGGCGTTCTGAGTAACCAGGCGGTGCGAAGAAGCAGTTTGTGATTATCAGTTTTGAATTCTGCCATTTGCAAAGGTTGATGAACTGATAACTCTAATTTTTATTATTTTATATTCAAATCAATTTAGATATTTGTTTTGATTTTAGTGTTCGTGAACATTATGGATAGAAAAGATCCCATAGCAAGTAAACAAAAGTTTTAATGTTTCTGTATATTTACATGCAAAATGCACAACAAATAATATATTTTTTCTTAATTTCTTAAGCATTCTGCCAGTGCATAATATTTTCTACAACTTTCATTAATTAATTTATGAAAATCATATTCGCAATAATTTTAACAGAATAACTACCAGTCTAGATTGGCACACCTTTTAGCATTTTAATAATAAGCGATTTTCGAAAAAAAATTTCTATTCGGAAGAATTCAGCAGACGAATTTATTACTTCCTTCTCGAATAGTTTAGAGTCTTCTATAAATGCTACTTAGTAAAAATTTTGCACTGCACATTAAATGGTAAAGGCATGAGGAACATTAAATCCTTGTTCCACAGAAAATAGTATAATTTCGCCTAAAAACATGTCATACATGATAAGCAATTCCAATTATTTAAGGGATAAAAGTGGTTCGTGGAATAGATTGTTGAATATATTGTCATAAATTCAACATTTTATTCATGTCTAGAAGATATGAAAAATTCAAAACACGAATTTTTGCATTGCAGTTTCCGAGAATAGAAGGCTGATTTCGACGGATGCATAAGAAAGATTGCGTTATTTGTAAGTAGAACAGGCAGAAAAACAATTGTGTTTAAGCTATATCTTCAAGTTGAATAATTTTATAACTTTTCTGTTGGATGAATTTCCTGAATAGATAAATAGAATTTTATTTCCATCCATTGAAGGATGTTTTCAATCATAATATATAAATCTTTCGACAGCTCAGTGTGTTTATCTTTAAAAAAAATTTTGCTATGAAATTTCGTATTTCTTACAGATGTGTTTAAATGTTTTGAAAAAATATATAAATAATATTAAGGTAGCCAATTTCTTCCGAGTTTATTTTTGTTTCCAATATGGTCGATAAATAAAAAACACGATTAATTTTCAAGAATATAACTTCTAATTAGCATGTGATACAACATAATTAACTATGCATTGTGGTTTCGAACAAGTGCTTTAAAATACCTCAAGATCAATAACGATGAATTCAAATTCCTGAAACTAATTACTGAGCAATTTGTTTCAGGACATTCTTTAGAATATTGTAAAATACAAAAATAAGTAGTCTTTCTTATATAAAATTTATTCAATAATATACAGTTGAAGCATAATTCAGAATTACATAATTTCTTTCCACTGATTTTTTTTGCTTTACATTTATTTATCGATCAAAGAGCATCAAAAATTCCAATGTTGAATTCGCTTAGATTTACACCTCATTTTAAAGTGATGCGGGGACTATTTTGGGGCGTACCTCGTAACTTTGGGAAATACACAGAGAACGACATCTGGACTTAAACACACTACTTTATGTTTCTAATGAAAGAGCATTTGACACCGATGAATTCATTGTGCACTTTATTACATTGTTCTCTTTAGTGAAATAGAATTTTGAATTTTCCGGCACTCCGGCCTTGACCAATAACCCATCTTAGCCCTGAAACGATCCTACATCGAAATTAAAGGCGAAATTGTAGATTAGGCTGAATTTCAGTTGAATAAAAAAATGTTCTTCTAAATCAGTAAACTTTTTTTATATAATAACAATAATGAAACAGATTTTATTTCCTCCCTTTATCTACCATCGGGAGCCTCTCAGACATGAAGATGAGATTCTACTGGTATGACGATTGGTTGCTATAATAACGATGAGTGTATTCCAGCCGATGATGGGTTGTGCCTCCTACAGAAGGCATTGTACCATGATGGGTGATGGTTTTAAGATTCAACCATTGTTCCCGTCAATGATGTCCTGGCGTCCAGATCATTCACACTAACTCCTTATGTTTCGAGTGGGACGGATATAACTTTCTTGTGGTTTCCCTCTCTTTTTACTTTACATAATCTTAAATTCTGTTCAGAATTGCAATGATGGCCCCTTTCACTGCATGGAAGGAGGGTTATATGTTTTCTATGTAAGCACACTACCAGATCAAGACAGATCTTCCTAAGGTTTGCCGTGGAATTGGGATTAGTAGACGCTAAATCCGTCAAAGTCAAATGTCCTCCCGATGGTACAGGTCCTACTTTGTAGGATTAAGGTTTTCGAGAAGGACGTAAAAAATATCATCCTCTTCATATGATCATAATTCAAATTTTGATACAGATATCTCGAAACATCTTTCCTGTTGTTTCAAAGGTTGACGTTAATCTATAAAAATTTGTTAAAGCAGACATTTTAAAAATAAAAAGATTGAATGAAAATTTTTAGAAAAAACAATTTACGATAGAGTAAGCAATAAACATTATAGAAAATGACAGGAAATACCAGAGATAAGGATTTGTAATAAATATTTTTTATATTTATGTTTGATTCAACCTCGTAAATATTTCCGAAAGTTATACTAAGTAAAGATATTAATTTTCTGACTTTCCGGTGAGTTATTTATACAATTATTCTCATGTTTCTATTCGGCGTCATATACCTCATCCATCGTATTTTCGGTTAAGATAAGTGACAGTTCTCTCGCTTACAAGTAATACACCTCGCTAAAATCGAATAATGTCGTTCGGTCACGAAAATTGGCTCCTTCCTTTCACACACACATCCCCTTACTCGAATGAAACGATCTCTGACAAGGTAATTCTGATGGTGATTGACAGCCTACTCCTGCTCACGATCGATAACAATGCAGACTGACACAAGGAGTGTTCAACAATACACCTGGAAGGCTAACTTTCAGGAAATTGGATGTGCAATCAAGTCCATTGACACTCGTTGCCGAAATATATCCTGTGTGGGTTCGATTAAAGTGGCAGAACTTAGATCAATGGAGATGGGGCCAAATATTGAAACAGGAAATTAACTCGTCTCAGGAACATCATCTCATTTCTCTACTCATCTTTAATTTAAGGGTGGGGCATTTTTGAATGAAAAAAGTTTCTTGGCATTTTGTAAATAATTTTGAAATATAGATTCAGTAAAATATGAAATAGTACTTAGAAACTTTTAGAGCTAATACTATATAGTGGAGAATGAATAAAAATTAGCTTTACTCAGGAAACTTATTTATGTATTTGTATTTGTTTTTCATTTAAGGGTGGAGCATTTTCGAACAAAAACGGCTTCGTAAATAACGTTTAAGAAAAAGATTCCGTAAAATATAGGGGTTTACTTAGTTTTATTAATAAATAAAAGTTACTTTAGTTAAAAAATATGATATTTAATTTTGGAATCAAATAAAAAGTATATTCAAATTATCATGAACATGAAATCAAATTCTCATAATTTTTTCATGAAGTTTCCTCACCCATTTCAAAGGAAACTTGATTGAAATGTTATTAATTTATTAGCGTGTTTTTATCGTGTATTTTGCCACCAAATTTTAGGTATAAATTTATGTAAACAATAAGCATCATTTAATACGCGATTTATGAATCAAGTTATATTTAAAAAATTATAAAGGTATAATTTAAAAAAATATATATAAATAAAGAAATTAAAAAAATTATAAAGGTATAATTTAAAAAAATATATATAAATAAAGATATTTAAAAAATATTCAAATAAATTTATTTTAAAGAAAATTGATTTCTTCGATGAGGAAAAGCGATCAATTAAGTATTTAAAAAGAAATCAGATGAAGTTCTATCGGCAAGAAGTAGACTCCTAGTAAATACTCATGTTGCGTTCATAACATAATACCCCAATAGCCCTGAAACTATAACCTAACGGTTTTTTGCAGTGTCAAGAACATAAAGTGAAAGACAAATCATATCTCCTAAAGATAAAAGCATCTTTTGATTCTCACCAGTTTACTAGCGCCAAAATACAATTCTTTAACATAAAAAAAAATTACAGAAGATTGATCAGTTATGAATCTATTAGTCTGGATGGTTTTTGTGTGTTGCATAACTAAGCTTGACAGAAGCATACTGACCATAAGAATTATGACGGTACAAAATTACACAAATGCCCATGACAAATACAGTTACAAAAGAAAATCAGAAAATAGGCAAATTGTAAGAGGAGAGTAAATACTGTTTATTAAATGAAATATTATGAAAAGTGAAAAAAAAGAAGAGGAAATAATGAAAAGAGAATACAATATTTACTGGATTACGCAGCTAGATATTCAGTCTTTTAATACACATGCTATTAGGCCTTACCTAAATTATCACAGTAAACTGTGATTTTTCTCAGTATTTAATTTATTTGACCAGTGATTAAATCACTATCAAATGAGATCAAGAGTTCAGGAATTTGGCAGAAATATTTATAACAGTAAAAACCAAAGTAGTTAAAAATTATCTGAAGATAATTAAAAAAAAGGGGAAAATATAATTAGAAGAAATAAAACATAAAAAAGCGCGGAAGAATATAATTAATCAAGGAAAGATATGAGTAAAAAAAGATTAAAACATTTAAACTCACTCATGGAGTTAGGACAGGCTTCATTTGGGAATAGGTTACGCAAATCATGGTTCTCCCTTCTTGATCTTGAATTATTGGCTACACTGAGAAGCCAGGCAAAGGCTATGAGTGGTGCCATATGATACGAAACTGTGAGGAGACATTGCTTGGTATAAGGGATTGGAATGCCTATTACCCCACAAGGGCAATGTGGGGTTTCGACAAGGCTGAATCTGTGGAGATACCATGGAAACGTCCTCATCACCTCTTCGTTTCGTCGCCGGTTGATTGGTTGCCAGCGTACTTTAGAAATAATGCTATAAATGTGTCTCTCAGTATTTCCATCATCTCAAATCATTTGCCAGAGGGTCATTATCTTCTGACTCATGATTATTTTGATGAGGGAGTTCGATAACACAGGTGATGTTCAAAGTGCAATTTTCCTTTTCTTCTGCCCCCTAAGCCAATATTTTTGTTATTTACGTTTGCTCAAATGGTAAAGCCGATTCTCTTTCGTCGTGGATCAAACCCTACATGGTATTACCTATGTGTTCTTTGACCCTCGATGTTCTGATTCAACGAAAGGGATAGAGTAACTTAAAGATTTTCCAGAGAATAGCATTGTGATTTTTTGGACTGCCTGCAATTCGCTTGATTGTCTGTTAGATTTGTTGTGTCTGGAGAGGTAATTGTGATCCTCTGCTTTACCAAGTTACCGGCTGGAAGTCTGTGTTCTTAAACATGTTGTGTACAAGCAGTTGTACAAATTTTATTTCCTAGTCGCCCTTTTAGATAACCTGTGCTTAGGTGAGAATGTTATTAAATGACCATGAAATTTGCAAAGGTAAAATCAAATAGTAATTGGAAAACAGATAGCTGAAATGACTGAATAATTCATTGCATATAAGATTCTTTGATACGAAGCTAGTATATTACACCTTTAAATGTATGAATGAAAATGAATAATTGAAAAATGCTCCTAAGACCCTATAACAAATTATATGAGATAATCAAATGGTTTATATATATTTGAATAGGTTATTAATCACACAATATATATTATGTATATATAAGTTATGCACATTATATACAAGTTTTATCATTGGTTTTGGAATAAAATAATAAATCTTTACAAAAAAAAAAACACATTTTTTATTGTATGATGATACTATTTAATAATATTTAATAAGAATTTTTTATTTTAAAATTCTACCACAGTTTTTCTGATATATATTTTATCATTGATTTAACTGAAACAGAATTTGATGAAAGTTTGATTTTTTCAAAAGTTAAATGGTTTCTAAAAGTTTTGACAGTACTTGAAAACATAACCAACCTATTTTAATTTTTCATATTTCTTCAAAATTCATTACCATATTTATACAGAAATGCTAACAGTAATATATTAAATAAAATATACAGGAGAGAATTAAATAAGAAAAGTATAACGAAATAATGTTTCTTAAAATCTATATATCAAGTATTTTAAACAGGCAGAAAATATTTTAAGAGATGATTTTGCAAAAAAGTTCAAGATATACAGAAATAGAGCACCTTCAAATATTATCTGCCTTTTCATAACTTTTCGAAAGGATAGTTTTAATTAATCAATGAAATACGATAACAATTTAGAATTTTAAATGATTTGGAGAATTAAAAAATAGTGCTAATGAAAATAAACAAAATGTCTTCAACTCATAAATTAAAAAAAGTTTGGTAAAATATCAAAATTATGTAGAATTTTTAATTTTAGATTCGCATATGCTCAAAACTCTTCCTTTTCATTACATCAGTTCATTTCATTAAGCCCAAAAACACAAACAGTTTTTTTAAAATTATTTTTCATTATTAAATAAAAAGAAAGCAGCAGCAGTACCAATATTGGCTTTACAAAGATATCTCATCAACTTAGAAATGAATAATATACTGAAAATTATACATTGCTTTATTATTTTTCAGCTGTTTCAATCAGAAGTTTAGTATTAAAAATTAATTAAACAATCTGAAACGAAACTTCATATTTTTCTGATTAATATCAGACCTCTAAGTTGTATTACTTAATTATAAACTCTTGATCAAATATACTTGAAATAATTTATCTACTATGCAATATTAACAATTTATATTCCAGATTTATCGACGAATTAATCAGGATATTTACCATGGTATTTCGTGCAACAGTTTTTTTTTCTTCGAATGTCTTCCAATCGGATGATTCTAAATATAGTTATTTGGGTGGATTTTCTTTTCTAATAAATTTCTTTCTACTTCAGGCAAAACTCAGATTATTTATATTTCTTTCCATTTATAATTGGAGCACAATATTTAAACATTAATTATTATTTTTTTAGTATTAAAACCAAGTTATGCAGATATATCTTCCAGAGGTTTAAATCATAATTATCTTAAAATATATAAAAGAAAGTATTTAGAATGTATTAAGTGAGCCAAAGTCGCAGAAGTTTCGCAAAAAAGGAGTTTAATTGGTACTAAAAAAGAATGAGGAAATGTATGAAATTCAGCAATGAAAAGAGGCTTTATTTTACAAAATATAAACATATACCCACTTCGTGCATTACTCTCAAAGTTTGTTTAATAAGGTGTCGACAAAAATTTAAATTCAGATCAAAATAAATCATTCCTTTTAAATTCCACATACTAAAAATTTTCTTTAAAATATGAACCTTTTTCTATATTCATTTAGACATGGAATCTTAAATTTGCGTTTTCGGAAAATTTTATACCTTGATCTCTCCGATATTTGACAGCTTTCTCACATGACAACCACGGAAATATTCCGAGAAAATAAATATATCCCATCAAAGAGCATTCGCTCCCTTTCTGAAGTAATTTTCCCCCCTCTTATATTGTGAGTTGTTTATAAATATCTTCTGGTCGATATCATAGATAACTTTTTGTTAATGTCGTCAGAATATTTTTTATCAATCATTTCTTAACAAATGCTGTTTTAGGCAGTGTTTGAGAAAAAGCGTTGTTCATGATTGGTAGATATTCCTTTTATCATATGTTAAACCATATATAGTAGTCAATTTCGGAATATCATGTATACTGCATTAGAAATTAGCATGGAACAAATCTATTCGAAAAAGCTGCTAAGTTGCCTTACGGTTATAGTCATGACAACGGAGAATAAAAAAAGATGATCATAGCTTTCAAGATGCAGATATATTTTACATATCATTAAATATTTGTTTCATGTGAAGATGATTTTCTAAATTAAATCTATATCTGTTAATATAAATGAAAGTCATTACAGCTATGCATGTATGTTCCACATCTTGTCCTAAACAACTGGACAAATTTCAACCAAACTTTGCATACTTATTCTTTAAAAAAATACAGTAAATTTTCAAAGTGCAAAAAGAAATTAAATATTCAATTAAATAGTAATTGGCTTAAATTTTGGTGCCTTTCAACAGTAAATTCGGAGCAAATTATATTACAAGATTATATAAAGCAAGAATATTTATTACAAGAGTATTTTGATGTTATCTTAAAACTAAAAATTTTAACAATTTAGAGATACCAAATTTCTTTCTAATTATTCGCTGTTTTTGAAAATTTCTATTTCTTATTATTTGGAATTTAGTCTTTAGTTTGAAGTCGATTTTTAAGTGTGCATAGAACAACTGAAAAAAAAAGGGTTGTATCACTCAGTTACAAGTGACTAGTTAAAGAGCAGTTAATCAAGCAAAGTGATATAAAAAAAGGATTGCGCGTTTTATAATAACGTCACAAAATTGGTTTTTACATTACAATATTATACGTGAAAGTATTTAAATTGCGAGAAAATGTAATAGTATATTTTAAAGCTACTTTTATGAAAGATTTTACGAATTGTGGATAAAACTATTCCATCGATTCATCTTTTGATCTATTTTTTCTATGTTAACTCACAGTAATCATGATAGAAATATAGCGAATTTATTTTTGGTGCCGTAAAGATAATATTCAACATTCTTACTTTTTCTTTCCTATTGCTAAACCCATTTAAGAGTTTTCTAATCGAACATGACAACTAAAGTAATAATGAAAATTATTTTAAACTAAAATTAAAGCACTTGTTTAGAAGTATGTGCAGAAAACGAAAGTTAAATGATGTAGAATCATGATTTAATAAAAAAAAAGTTTACTGTCGTAACTGCAATTAAGAATCCTTTAATGTTGAGTAGAAACGATGTCTCATAACTTTTATACCGTGTTTTATTTCATAGCCTTTAAATAAATGAAACCGGTTAATCAAACAGAAATTTCCCTATTACTTAAATTGTTTATTTCACCTCAAATTTACTTAATCATTTCTATTACTTAATTTCTCAGGCAAATCCTTCATACCCGTTTTCACATGGGACCCACAACCGTTTTAATCTTTTTCTCAGGTGAGGTTTAATTAGGAATTTAAATAGGTACATTTGATTATCAGTTACAAGAATTAAAATGACCGGAAGACATTATCATTTGTTGTTCAAAATGAATTCCCCCTCCTCTTTATCGGGGTTTTAACTCGTTACGCAGCTTTCTACATAAAAGATTTTCATTAGAATTTCCGCCACTCGAATTAAATTCTCTGGTACACATCCGAAATGAAATTGCTTTGCTTGGAATAAAGAAAAAGAATGGTATGGACTATGAAACATTTCTCATAGTTACGGTCGAATCATAATGCTTTTCAGGACAAAATACTTTACTAAATATTCAATTTTGTTCTCTAATAACTACTTACAAGAAAGACATTTATGCTTCTGACAACTTCAACATCAATTCCTTAAATGTGCTTCCATTCTTTAAGTTAAAGTTTTGCTTTGTAAATGAAGACACAATTATAGGTATAATTTATAAATATATGATTCGTTTTTAATATAAAACTTTTCAATTTTCCATACATGACTAAGAGAAAATTGAGAAAATTTTTTTAAATAATTAAAAAAAATTTTCCAAGATAAAAGAAAGAGAAAATAATTTTAAATATAACAACAAAGTTTATAAAAGACTTTTATAGAATGATAAGCCTTTTGTGGTTGGAAGAAACGCTAGAAAATTCAAAAGTTTATTGTGTACAAATTGAGTTAAAAAATGCTCAAATAACAGAAATTGGTACTGGTAAACTGAAAAAGCTTTATATCAGTACAGTTATATAGTTTTCTTAATATTATCAGTGTATATAGCGTAAGTAATCTTCTTAATTTTATTATAATTTTGTAAAATGCAAACTTGTCGCCATATATTACAGTGACACAATTTAGAATTTAAAGGACGAAAACAGTTTAATCGAAAAAAAAAAGAACAGAACGTTTACGTTCGAGAATAAAGCATATATATATATATATATATATATATATATGATCCCTTTACAGTGGTAAAAAGCGTCTGGATATGAAGGACAACAAACAGATTGCCCTTAGTAAGGGATATGAATCCCTCTAACTGCAATGATTGTACTAGCTGTTCATATTCCTTTCCTTAACAAGTATCTGTATAAGCTCTCTGTTTCTCGAGAATACGGTTGTGTCTCGCACATCTCTTCAAAGCATACCAAATTTGTTCAATAATATTTAAATCGGGGAAGAACTCTGGACAATCCATACGACGTATATCTTTATTTACTGAAGTTCTTGTAAAGGAAGTGTCCTTTGAGGCAGGTCGTTATTGCCCCAAAACACAAAGTCTGAACTTAAGACACCTCGGAACAGATACACATTGGGAAGGATAATTTCATTACGGTAACGATCTCTGGTAGCCGAATCTGTATTAAATATGTACAGCTTCGTTCTTATATTCATCTTTATACCTTTCCATATAAGTACACCAGGACCACCTCAAAGGTGTTTCCCCCAGATGTTAGTAGATGGAAAACGTGTCCCTATCTATCTCTATATCAAATGGTATAGAAAATCGTTTGTAAGATTAAAATTATTCGTATTGGTAAAGAGGACAGGACTCCATTGAAGAGATGTCTGTGTTCATTACAATACTGTAAACAGTACCAATGGCTTGCCGTCAATGATATGTAGCATTCCGGGTGGATGCCTGCATTTATGCAGTCATCTAGCTGTAGTAAATCGGGACATCAATGGTCCTGTTATCATATGTAATTTCTGAGTAATGTTATCAACTATCTTGTTTCGGTCTCTTTTTCCTAGAATAGTGATACGCTTTATCCATTTATTTGAATCTTGCTTACATTTTAGCTTTTCCTCATATTCCTTTCGATCACTGTTTTAAAATGATATAATTTTACCTATTGTTTAGCGCAGCATGGTCAGCATCATGGCTGTTGCATCAGAAAATCCCAAACAAACAAACAAGCAGGCATGGTGATATATTGATGTATAGAAATTTCAGTATTTGAATTTTACTTAATTTTCATTGCTATTGACATATGTCCATATTACAAAAAAAAAAATGCTTACTTCTAGAAATTTTATTAATTACTTGTATATAGAATTTCTGAGTAGTGTTTGTTTCTTATATAATATACAAAAAAAGGGTTTTCGTTTCTAGTTAATACATGTGGCAACAGCTAATTTGAAGAACTATTTTTTTTTATTTCAGTTTCGAGTTATTAAATTTCTAATAAAAGAAATGTTGAATCGTTTAATCATTTTTATGAAATTTTTAAATTCACTTGTAAAGTTAAATTTACTTTAAATTGTACACTTTAAGGTATACAGTATAAATTCGTGTCTTGTCATAGCTTTAAAGTATTATTTACAGTTTTTCAATTTTTTACTTGCTTAATATAAATTCAAATTAGATTAGCGCGTTTTGATCTTATACGAGGCTTACTGTCTAGTCTACATTATCATTTTGTACGTTGTTTGCAAGCCTTAAATATCAAATAAATTTTCTTACTGTTCGTATCTGGATACAAGGTTTATCCATTGATTTCTGCCGTACTTCAATAATAAACTAATAAGATTTATTTCTGTGAAATGAGAATTACCTCAAATTGCAAAATTATGGAACATTGAATTTAATTATTAGCAATTTCAGTTGAATAGATATTTGGCTAAATTTTCTAGTTTCAAGTGTAATTCCATGGTCAGAAATGCCTTTCAATGTAAATTAAAGAATGAAATTAAAGTATAAGCTTTAAATTCATCATTCAAGTCGTCTAAAAATGGATGACCTGTTTCTTAAATATTAAATTTCCATGTAATCCATGTAATATGAGGCTTAGTTAAGTTTTTAGAGGCATGAGACAATTTTGATAACTTACAAAAGCATGACGTTCTGTGCAGAAAATATATTAACCATTAGAGGAATGCTAATTATAATATGTGATGCAATTGGATTAAAATTGATTTTTCATTAGTAGGATGCTCTTCTATCTTTTCCCAAATTAATTTATCATTTCCAATTCGCGTGGTTTTCGCATAATTCTGTAAAGTCTCTCTATTAATTTCTACCTATTGGAATAAAGGAATTGTTTTAAATGACGTCAAGAGTCGTGTACTAGCATTCCTTCATCCAAATTAAAAGAGCTTGAAACCTCTTATTATTAAAATTAGTTCATTTGATTGAAAACAGGCTAATAGGTTTGGAGATAATTAGAAATTCACACATAAGTGGTTACCTCCAATATTGAACATTTGAGGCATTAACGCAAGTATAGACTAGCATAAGAATTAGTTGCTGATTATAAATGTAAGATTATTGCAAATAAGTTCTGCGGAAAGCAAATAAAATTTGTATTTCATCGCTTGGCAAAATAAAGTTTTAAAAGTAATGGTGCTAGAAACTTTGTAGGAATATTATTCAAAGAAATTTGGACAACATGCAGATCTTTTATTACTCTGAAGCATCCATTTCCTAGGCAATAAAAAGTTTCGTAATTTACTTCAACACTTGTATCCCTTTACATTTAAGGGAAACTGATAATGGGAGATGAAGAAGAACATAATTGTTGTTCATTGAAAATTTTTGTTTCTGTTTACTGTAAGTATAACTTCTATCAAATTTGATTTTGTTTTAATTTCTCTCTTCTGCAATATTTTCTTATTGCTGATATTTTTTAGCTTGTTGTGTTAGAATCAATAAAAGTATTTGTGGCCTCTTTATTCTACTTCCATACCTGCTCAATAGAAAAATTGTTGGCTTGTGTTTTGAATATAAATATTTTTTTTCTATATAAGTACATGCTCTAGTTATTAAAAAGCATGTGCAAATATTTAACCTTCAACTACATTCACTAAACCCTTTTTGGCTCGTTTCGTAACAATTCTATTAAGAATAGTGTCATTGTTTTTTTTATTATTCAGTAAACTGATTGTAATCTATATCTTGTCATTTGTTTTTTAAATACAGTTTGATTGTTGGCTTCATTTGCGTTAGGTTTACAGCTCGTTTTGAGATTACGCTAAAATCATTCGGAATAGAAATTGAAATATATAACTACTGAAATTATTTAACTACTGAGATGTGAATTTTACAAATGAAAAATTAAAACTTTTCACCTATTTGGCAAATGTAAAGTCAACATCTGTTTCGATAATGAAGAAATTTCTTTTAATTTTTTGACTTAAAACTAAAAGTTTTTCATGTGAAATGCACTGATTTAAAGAATAAGTGAAGTTATTATAGAGGAAAGGAACGCAATAGTGATTTTACGTCTACAAATGGGCTAATTTAACAAATAATTTCCACCTTGTTTTTATACTTAATTATTACCTTCATTAGGAGTCTGACATATTTACACTTTTTTCTTATTCTTTAGTTAACAAAACGTTTTGGTAAATCTATACAAATTCACACCTATATAATCTTGACTCATTTTAGTCGGACGACATAGAATTCACAACTCATTTATTCATTATAATCTAGCAAGGTTACAGCATAGACCACTAAATAACAAACGGATTTGTTGAAGTGGTAATTAGACTCATACGCATGTTATTGATATAAATAATGATTAATACAAGATTTTTATACAGAGTGAATAAAAAAATGCCGAAAACTAGAAGTTTAAAAGATATTAACAGTTCCTTTAACGAAAACTTTGCCATATTTATTTCGCGTCATTTTTTTTTTTGGTCTTTACTGAGAAATTTTTGCTTCCTTCTCATCCTTCTCTTTTAAGAAGTGGCAAATGAATCATGATTCAAAAAACGGAAGGCAAATGTTTGTAATCGATAGAAAAGAGTCCTCTGTTACTTTCGTGCTTTGAATTCTGATTTTCTTATTATGGTGAATTATATTTTTACGCGAAATGATCGTTCTTTAAACATGCTATCAACATTTAAATTAAGTATACATGTATTCACAAAAATTATTTAATTCCCCTAATATATATGTAAATTCAGGAAACCGAAATTTTAAAAACATAATCTTATGTCTAAATGTAAATCCCTTTTCCAAATAAAGAAATGAAAATTTAATGTCTTATTTTCCTACCATAGTGGAAATATTTTTATTTGACGTATATGAAATGAAATGGTGAGTTAGAATTTATGATTTATAAATATGAAAATAAACACTATTATTTTCGTTTAAAAAGTATCAGTTGCTCATGAATATTGATCAAATGATAAATGAATGCATTTTTAATTATATTAGATTGTTCTATTAATTTCATAAACTTAACAAAAAAGGTAAAATTAACAAATATGCAGCTTTTTCAACATATTTAAGAAAGTAAAAAATCTGTTCAAACAGTTTATCACAAAGGGTGCCCACACTAATCCACTTCAGACGAACCTATATAATTTTAGTTATTAAAATGCTTGAAATGATGTAAAAAAATTGTTTCTCACTGTCTCAGATATAAGTAGGAAGTTGACCAGTAGAAGGTTGTCCGCTTTTAGATTAACATAAATAGACTGACCACCCTTGTTCATGATATTAGAACTTCTGAAAGATTTCCTTAGCAATTTGATATTCTTCCTGAACTTTTACAGAGTGAGTTACTGTCAGAGAAGAATAATGATTGTCGTTGGAAACTAACACTGAATTTAAATGTCTGACTGTGTACAAAGCGCCTCCAATTTTCTGATGCATTTTCTATCTCCATTTGAAAAAGAGAGGAATATTACTGTAATACACAAACTCTCGATATTGAGTAAATGCTAGGGCAACATATTCTCTTCTCTGGATATGTAAGCTATTATCAGAGTCTATTTAGTTTTTTCCCTACAATTTACATGCTAAAAATTCTAAACCTTGCTTATAAAAGTCCCGGTATAAAAATCATCAAATTATTGAAATCTCCATATAACTGTTATGTGGTTACCTACCTTACTTCAAATTTGCTTACAATATTAAGTTTAGAGTCCTATGTATCTCCATCCAACAAAGGTAATGATGTGAAAAAGAGAACAGGCATAGTACTAGCTATTCTATACTAGTTTTCAGTAATGGTATATCATAGGTATATCTTAACAGACATACTGTGCCATAGATCATCTTGCTCATTCCATATCAAGGTATTGCTAATGATGTTTCTTGTAATATAAAATCGTTCACATCCACAAGATGAAAATAAAAATCATCATGACAATTAACAGGCGGTCTTCTCATCATTCATTTTCCATTGCACGCTTACCTTTTCTCACTACAACTATGAATGACAAGTCCAGTTACATTTGTTATGGGACTGTGGCACCACATGGATTATCTGCATTGACACATTCCATTGAAAGAAAATGATTAGGATTTTTTTTTAAAAAGGAAAAGGATTTATTAAAAAGTATACGATAAAGTTTTGGGGAGACCACTCCCGCTTGTTGTCTTTATTCTATCATCGTAAACGTTGTGAGAAGATTTTACAAATTTAGAGTAATGTCCCTGTTTATCTTGGTTGCCAAGTTTGGCCTAAGTATTCGTTAACATTTGCTTCTGCTACTTAATATATAAATTAAATAATAGAATATATAAGATGGCCAAATAAAATACATGCAAATTAAAATTAGTAGCATATATTAGCGGTTGAAGCCACATATAAAATTTTGAAAATAGGTATATTATTTCTCGAACTGGAACCATTTTCATGAAAATGGCATCAGTTTGAAATAAAAAACTCCAAAATACCATTAAACCATTGAAATTTCCTTGGCATCTATTTTTTTTGTTTTTGCTTAAACAATGTAATTTTCACTCACGTATACACATACACACACTCAAAAACCCCTATAGCTAATTGAATATTAAGGTGATATTGATCGCCTTTTTTCGGTAAGGTAACCTTAATTACGAATTCATATTAAATGTGATCAAACAACAAACATACTCTTTGGCTTGAATGACATGAAAAGGTTAAAAGAAGTGCGACTCAAATAGTTTTAACTTTGTAGAATTAAACAGGATGATTCATCGTGATAACGTATCAGAACTTGATGACATGTTATCATTCATAACCCATGAATTTTTGGTCGAAGAGATGTTAATTGTCATTAGCAGCATGCTTCTCTGCAGAATTGACGCTGTGCTGTCGAAGTCGAAATTTACTCTGAAGAGCTGCCGATTTTAAACTATAGAGCAATAAGTATCGCGGGGAGATATATGTGCAATCTCACATAAGAATTTTCTTGAAGCATTCTACATTTGGAAGACAAGATAAGATTAGTTTATAAATAATGGAAGAGTAATTTGAATGGAGTTTCATCAAAAGGAACTTTTATTGATTATGTATTTCCTTTGGATAGACTACATATCCCAGCAATTAGATTAATTGTTTCTAAGAAATTTTCTCAAAATAATAACACAATAATTAATATATTTATAATTGGAATTAATATATGTATTAATTTTCTCCACTAAAAATGTAAAGAATCTTATGAAAAATGGAGATGGCGAAATCAGATGTGCGATGTTGTGTTATTATTATTATTATTATTCCACTGGTAGAGTGTAAGTCCTGACCTACGTCCCGTCTAAAGAACACACTACTTCCCGAAATATTAGTATAAATAAGAAATCATAAATATCAAGAGAAAATAAAAATTAAAAGTATTATGCAAAATATTCTGAAACAATTCGCAATTAATGGTCCCCTAAGGTCTCACCGAGCCACCTTTCACATATTAGAATCTTCATGAGGTTAAAAATTTTCAATGAATGTCTTGTTTCGAATAATACATACTTCTGCACTATGTCGATGTAGGTTCCTAATACCGGATTCGGTGAAATGCTTTTCCCTGTCATCTTATATCACAGTCCGAAGAATCTGATTAAAACGTTCTCCTCCTGACAAGTAATGTGCTTAGTAATGACTAGCATTATTGTACAAAACAAGTCACAATGAAAAATTTGGAAGAGAAGACATGGCTCGATCTCCTAACAAACGTTAATTCCCAACCTTTTTAGTAATTAAGATTTGAAAATATATCTGGCTTTCTTGAATACTCAATATATAAAAACGAAATGCAGATATACATTTAAAATCTTAGACAGATACACAAATCATTCATTCTGTCTAAAATCTTCAGATACATCCGGAATTCTCGGACGTGAGTTTTAAGACTTTTTTATTTAAATAAAATTTTTCAGGTAGGGAGAAAAATAAATTTTATCAGAAAGAATAATTATTATTAATACTTTATATTATTTTTAGTGAATTTTAGTTTTTGTTTACTATTTGTAGCACGGGATCGGAATGAACGTTTCGTCTTTAATATATTGAATAAAAAATACAGTTTCTTTAACATATTAAGTTTAATATGTTAATCGCTACTAGATAAATTTTTTGAATCTATTGGGTCACCGGATAAACTGATAAATCTATAAAAATGTTAAAATAACAATTATTAAAAAATTATTTTTGGATAAAAGGTACCAAAATTGATGTTTTCGAATGTGAATGAAGTGTACCTCAAGCAGCGTCTTCGATCAAAGTAGTTAAGTACAAGTGATCCAAATCACGAATGGTTCAGTTTTTTTTTCGTCTGTTAGTAGTCTCCATTCTTTTAGTAGTGAAGTAAAGAGTAAAGTAATAAAGTAAAGTTTAAGTAGTAAAGAATATACTACACATTATATATAATTTTTAATGAAATTTGGTTTGCTACTAGAAGGAACAACAACGTTTCTAAAAATAAATGGATGATATTCCATACGATGTGGAGAATGATCAATTTCACTCTTCCACGGAGGAATATATGCCCGAATTCAGTGATTCGTCATCAAATATCCCAACAAATAGTGATATGCTGTTATCAAAACAGTTAAAAACATGCCGTAAACAGTAGGCTAACCACCTTATTTTATGCGTTAGGTCGTGGTCTATTATATATTATACCTTTACATGGTGAATTTATAATCGTCGAAGAATGGGTAAAAAAGAAAAAAAAATCACGAGAATCATGGCTGATTCCTATGGCCGAAACAAATAAATTTCGTGAGAGATGCATTTGATTCATATGGTAACCAACATGTTAAGTTAGAAAGTAACGATTTTTTTTTGCTAAAATTATTAATTTTTTAAATTTAATATTCTTAATGTTTGAACAGGTTCCTTTGTAAAACTGCTAGAATTTTGTTTTAAGTTTATTTTCGGGAAGTTACACTAATTTTTATATTTCCCTTTACATGTGTTTTAATGCCATTTTACATCCTAAGATATTTTTCTCAAATTCTAATCTTTGATAGAATTTCCTTATGAAAAATTTTGTAAATTAAAATCTAAAGCATATTTTTTGTTCAAATTTGGGACAATATTTTCTCAATATGCTCTGTAGTTCCTGTATAGTTCATGTATAGTTGTATAGTAGTTCAAATATATTCATTTAGAAATGTTTTAGTATTTCAGAATGGGGGGAAAAATGAAAATTTCGTGTTATTTATCAGCTGAACTCCAATATTTAAAGAATGGATAGAAATGCAACTTATTTTTTAATTCAGGACCTAGACAATATATTTCTTAAAGTATCTGCAAATTTTTTAGAAATCATTTGATAAACATCTAATTTAGAAAATTTTTGTTTTATACTTATTTTTAGCCCCCCCCCCCTTTATTCCAATTTAAAAAAAAAGACTTTTGCCACTTAACCGGCATATTTTGTTTTCATAGATTTTTTCAATCTTTTTCATGGAAATATTCAAGAATATAACTATTTTTGAATGTTTTTCAAAAATTCATCCCGAGCATAGTCACATGCCTTAAGAATATCAGTTATGATTTCTTTTCTCCAATACAAGTTTTAAAAACCGAGAAAAAAATGAAAGAACTGAAATAAAACGGGAAAAATTGAAAGCACAAAGATCATTCTTTGAATATAGCAGTTTCATTATTCATCGCTATATATAAAGTAAGGCTTAAAATAATATATTATCTGACTTCTCAAGGTGTTTTCATTTTAAATTTTATGTGCCCCCTATATTATGCATAAATGGTATCACCTTACTAAGCATTACAGCTTTTCCTTCTCCCGGAAAGGTGGAAACTACGTAGAGGAACTGAAGCTAAACTAAATCTTCCAATACACTTGTCACGTAAACTTACTTTTCTCCCATCGGAATCCGTCACAATCCTTGAGTCAACAGTCAAAAAATGTCAGCTGGGCAAATGCATTTTTTTGCAGATAAAAATATCTGTGCGAACGATCAAAACCCGTATGACGCGTTGCCGCTTTTTCCATAAAATAGCTTTCATCTTCCGTGAAGAATGCATCATATCCCCCTTTTTTCTCCTCCTAATACCCCTACTTGAAACATATTTTACACCAAATGTATGCTACTGACTTGTCTCTTTTGAAACAAAATAGTTTCTGAAAGGGAAGAATAGTAATTTCAACTTTAGAAAGCCTTTGGTGAAGAAACTTTTGAAATATGGATTTCAGCACAATTTAAAGAGAATGAGATAACTACAAAAACTCTGGGATTTTGTTTACTGCAGCACAGTTTTTGAGAGTTGCTCTATTCTTCCACTTTTAAAAGTTACAAAAATGCACAAACACAATATTTGAAGGAAGAGAGTCTTTTTTACTATATTACGTAAGATTGAATACTGAGTACTGATTCAGTATCGATAATTTCTAAGAAACACTAATTACTGCCAAGATATTCTTTGTATTGATATACTTATATAAAATATTCAAAACTTTATGTGTATATTTAAATTTCTCAATCGTGTGCAACGTACAAACATAAATTAAAAGCAATGTTACCCTGAATATGTAATAATACCATATTATAATAAACTCTAGTTAGAATAGTTATCAGAAAATGGTTTAATTGTTAAACTATGCTATTGTAAGGTTTTTTGATTATGAACAAAAAAATTTTGAATTTTTTTTCTCTTGTCAAACTATTTATCATCATCATCATTTGCTTAGAGGTAAAAGTTTAAAAATAATAAATAATATGAAATTAGTCAACAACTATTAATATTCAAAATGAATGTATTATCTTGTTTGTATTCCTCTATTTTTAGCTACTTTTTATTTTCGAAAGCAAGTTTTTCTTATGTTCAATTCACGATAATTTTGAGAATGTTGTAAACTGCAAAAATATCTCTTTTAGTGGCAACAATGAGACTTGAGAAATGCCGGGTGAGAAGTATTTCCTGACAGCTGAATATGTATATGTTTCCAGAAGGTACTTGCTCATATTTTGTGATGTTGTTCATAGAAAATTTTTCAGCATGTTAAGACCTTTATCTTTTGATCTATTGGCCAACCAGAGTTTATTAATGAATATCAGAAACCGTACACATTATTTAAAATTTAAAAAGTTAATATAATCAACCATACTTAGTTTTACATTTTAGAAATTACAGATTAAAATTTCAATAGTGTTACGAATATGCAAGACCCTTTGTTTGCAATATGACTCTCAATCGCTGGAGAGATATTTATAGGAATTTTTAATGGATACTGAATGGTACCAAATCTGTGACCCCGGTCTTGGTGTCAAGTATGACCATCATTTGGTGACTTTGATGACAAAAACGAAAGTTTTGAAAAATGGAAGAATTATGTCCCTATCTCTGTTAGAAATCATGACTGAGAGTTTCTGTAAAATTCCATAACTTGTCAGAAGACAATGAGGTTCAAACGAGAATTGATTCTTTTTTTCTCTTCAGAGAATTGATTCTTTTTCATCGTAGATCTATCTCTCTAGCTGTGCAATATGAGACTTGTTGCTATCTACTTGTGTTGTGAGTTTCTACTAATGCTGTTCTTTGTGTACGCCAGGGTTGTGCTTTTGCTACCTGGGCTCTGAATTTTCAAGTAAAATAAAGTTTCGTTTGCTATTATCCGACTTACTGAACGTTTTTCACCCCACACTTACAGGACTATTTCCACAGTAATGGTTACAACCACCTGAAGGAAGTTTTTTTAATTTGATATACTGATTTACTGATTTAGATGAACATTTTTCGGCAAATATATGTTTTTCCAATATATGTTTGATATTTTGACAATATCAAAAGATTTTGTGTGAAAGAAACAGAACTGTCAATATAAACTTACTTATATCATGCTTTCTCTTCTCGAGCTCACTGTGTACTTTTTATGTTATGGTCCGAAATCTCATTACCTTAGAATTATCTCATTTTAAATCTTAAAATGTGCCAGCATTTTGATATTGACCATTAACGGAATTTTTATTATTCGAGAAATTTTATTGTTAAGGAGTTATATTCAAATATTTGAAAATATTCATTTGTAATATACTCTTCCTGTATAATTTGGTCTCTTTTCAAATTGCTATTTGAAAAAAATTATTGAGAGTTTTTGATTTTCTCAGAAACTTACTGAGTAATTTAACTTCTAAATCTAATCAAATCTAAGAATAAAGTTATAAATCACGGAAATTAATATGTAAATTAAAAGTAAATTACCAAGCAGGAATTCAGTAATATTGTTTGAAAATATGAAGAAAACAGCTTAAAATAAAATAAGTAAATAATAGCTATATGGATTTTATTTTTCAATTATTTATTACTGCAAGTTTAAGATCTTGAAATTCCTTAGAGCTCGATTAGTCGAGAGCTATTAGTGCGGTGGTAGTTTCCGGAGCACTCATGATTCTCTTAGTTGGTCGTATGGCTTCTGAATAAGCATTTAAAAAAAATGGGTTTTTATGGTGAATTTCATTTTCTTGCTCTTCTATTAAAGAAGGATTCGAAAATGACTTTCTTTAATTTGTTGTTCCAAGAGTTAAAATTTTCAATCATTTCTGAGTAACCTTCAGTGGACAGCCAAAGGGGTACTTTGTTTTCATCGTCAAAAATTAAATCTCCACATTGGATCCTACTTTCAGAGAAATTTCTCTTTTATTTGCTGTTCTTATTTATTCACAATTCTATTAAAAATCATAAATATCAAGTAAACTAGATATGACTAACAAACTGACGAAGGATTGTGTAGTTACGAGGAAGTGTTACAGTGATGGTTCATATAATGGCACAGATACTTCTGAAGATCAGTGTTGGCACTTGTCGTTTTCGGCTAATAGGTTACCATTACCTGCAATTTCCTATCACGTTTTAGGGTGACTAAAAGTCGCCTGTTCAGTTCATGATCTTGCTCAGATCACTGGCTGAAACTAGCTACTTGGCTGTATCACTGATTGCAGTCGACTAATAGGTCCCATTAGATACAATGCTCACCGATTCAATCAGTTGTAATACAACCAGTTGCGTAAAGCTAATATAGTACCCTAACGCTTACGAATATCCTCCTACTGGTCCTTTTGATGTTTAGTATATTGTAATAATTACAATAATTTACGAAACAAAATTTCTGTTCTTAATACTTTTCCGAAATTAAGCATAAAAAGAATTACATATCTAATTTATAAACATAAACCATGTTGTAAAGGTTTAATTTTTTCTACACTTAATGGTACGCTCAAACAAGTGCGTGTTTTTTCACTTTGCAACCACAAACTTGGTATAAAGGAAAAACTAACTGATAAAATTCTATAAATATGTTTGTCAAAGGTATGTAAATATGTATTCTTCATTTGTTTCCTTATATCAAAAGATATTGTTTACAACAATTTTAATACTTTAATTTTGAAAGAATTCTAATATATGTTGAACGATAAATCCAAAGTTTATTCGAAATTACAGATGATAATATTTTGTACTTTTTCTTTTCAAAAAGTCTGATAAGGAAGGGGAAAAAAAATGCAAGCAGTGTTTTAAGATGCCAAGAACTATAGCTTAGTATGGAAATATAAATATTGTTACTGTAAGCCTTAAAAGTTAATGTGTGAGGACATTCGCTGCATAACTCAACAAGATTACGTCATTTCATTACATTATGTAAAGTTTATTTCATTCGTAAAACACAAATTTAAATGAACTTTAGAGCCTTAGGTAGGACATAATCCTATAATTTTTGGAAGTCAGTTATTATGTCTTATCGCAAAAAAGGCTTGATCCTTTATCTTTTCAGGTTTTTTTCTACTCTAACACCAAATTTTTGAAACTTCTTTGGTGTTTTCTTTGATTTTAGTTAAAAAAGAGAGCAAAATATTAATGTTTGAAAGACATAAAAAAGCAGTTTCGAAAAGGATTTTGAGATATTTTTTTTTATTTTGATAAATTTTACCATTGGATTTACTTTTAAAAAAGTAAATATCCAATTAAATTTAAATTTTATGTTCTAGTTTTGGATAATATATTTTTATCAATAAACTATATTGATATTATTTTTAATAATATTTATTTACCGATAAAAATTATTGACATTATTTTAATTTTCCGCCTTCTACTATGTATTTTTATTTTAGCTGAAATATAGAACTACTCAATATCTACAAAAAAAGATTAGAAAGCAGTTCACGAAATAATAGTATATGCTTCAAAATTACCTATTTTCCATTCTTTGATATTGTGAAATTAAAACGAGAGTTATTTTGTATCCGTCAGAAACTTCGATTGGAAAAATTTATTTTATCGTTTTTAAACTCCTATGTCGTTCAAGAACGTTTTCTTAAGCGAATTAAACTATTTAAAAATCAAAGGTAAAAAGTTTAAAAACATTTTTATTAAGTGAACTAAAAAGTGAAATATAATTTATATATTTGAAAAGATGTAGTTCAAAGCAAAATGGTAAAAACATGAGATGTCTACAGACATATTTTAAGTAATTTGAAATTTTAATCGCATTTAAAAAATATTTTTAATATTTAATGAATATGTGAAATATTTAGTGGTATTCAGTGTAGTTTTATTTCCCATAGCTATGTTTCAGAACCGCATACTTCAAAAATTCTGTAATGGTCTCCTGAGTTTTAATAAGAATATATTTGCCGATTTTTTAATACATTAATAACGATATTTTAAAAATTCTGTATAGTTTTATGTATTCAAATCCTTACTATATTTTACAATTCTACAATTCTATATAATAAACATCACGGGATTCTATAATTTTTTTTAAAATTTTAAATATTTTTTTTAAAATTTTGTTTTTAAATTTATTTTTCTAAGATTGTGAGCTATCGTTAAGTTCAGATATATCCTTTAAATCATTTAAGTAATTAAAACCAGAATTTAATCCCTTTAATACAGAAAAAAAGAACCTTTTAAGGTTCCTGGTTTTAATGGAGCAATATATTGTCACGTGATATGCACCAAAAGCGTCACTCGACTTTAATCTCAGATATAAGATAGACCTCTCAGTTAAGTTGCTACATGACTATGACGTCTAATAAATGAACAAAGTTTAGTGCAGATATTATTTTTTATCAGTATTTAAAATATCAAATAAGTTAAAGTGGCAAACAATATAATATGCCAATAACAAATATTTCTTTTAAGAGTATTTATATAACCTTTTTGAAGAATTGATAAAATAAAGATAATAATTTTGCACGTAAAAATACAAACTTGTGAGTAAAAAAACGTTAATAAAAACAAATCGAAAGTATTAATTATAAGCTTGAAACTTATGAGATTTCCTTAACAAATTTTTAATAGTTTCTTGAATCCTTAAATTTGAAAAGAAATATTATGATCTATGCTTCTCTTTCTCTCAATCATAAATACAGCCATTTGCGTCAGTTAATATTGATGGACTATCAGAAATATATTTCACAAACGAGTAAATTTACGTCCAGTGTTATGCGGTTATATGGTGTGGTGTGTTATGTGATTATATGATATGGTTAATATTAATTAATATTATTTATTAATATTAAAGTCTCTAAGTGCTCAATGTATTTTAAGTTTTTAGAAAATTTCATAAATATTACAATTAAGACTCTTACTTTTCGCTGAAATAAATTCTCGAATCCTTTAAGTTTATTGGAATTTATTCATGAATTTACGAATAAGTTTTAGTGTATAAAAACAAATTTGAATGAATTTCAATATGCTTATGATTTTATTCAAATATATTTACTTTTAAATGAAATTAAAAAGAAAAAAAGAAAGAAGAAAGAAATTTCATATAAAAATGCAAATTTATTCAAAATGCATTTTTATATGAAAAGTAAAAGAGAAACCTGTTGTACTGTTTAAAAACATTATTCTTAGTAAGATTTTAAAAATTAATATATTTTGATTAAAATTTTAAGAAATTTATACAGCTATTTCAAGTGTATATGGTACCAAAATTTCATAAACTCTATATAAATAATTTATAGAAAAATTTAATAGAAACTACCAATGTCTTAAAGTATTTGAAGAACCAAACCAAATACCCTTTCTTAACAATTATATAATAAAAGTCTGCATTGAAAATCTGCAATGATTGATCTATCGATTTTGTAGAATTGTACAATCGATCAATGTTTCATTTTCTGCAGTTAAAATATGTAAATAATTGAAAATTATGCACATTCGAAGTTTCACAATAATTTTTTAAATAAATTTCTTAAGAATGTTATTACGCAGAAGGCTTGGAAAAAATAAGTTTCACTAATATAAATTTTTGAATTTATTTCCCCATTTCCATATAAATGTCGAAAAATGATTAAATATGCATTCGCTTCTGCATATTCAGTCTTTTGTATTTACTTTAATTATCCTTCTGTCAACTTGCATTTGTATTGTACTATTTTAATATTTTAAGACTCTCATTTGGAACTTTTAATTTGCGGTTTGCTCTTCTTGAGAGATCTAAGACAAGGTATTATTTTCTCAAACTTAGGTCTCAGCATTGAAGAAACAAGTAATAAGAAAAATTGTAATGACATCATTTTGTTCATGTTTGTGTTTTACGATTACAAACTAAACATCCTTGTTCATCTTCGAAACATCCATTGAAACTTTCATGTAATTCAGTAATGTTCAGTAATCTTAAGGTTATAATTGACTTGTTTATTATTATAATAAATGTAACGTGTTTATGAATTTCTTTACTGAAAGAAAACTAATTTTTGTTTACTGTTGTGCTAATCTGCAGAAATGAAGGCAGGACGTATGCAATTATTTAAAAGCTAATTATTTGTAGAAAAAGTTTTAAAAAATTGTAGGATAATTTAGGAGCAACAGATTAATTACCACAGGATATAATGATATAAATTATTTTTGGAAAGAAAGCTCAAATGATATTATTTCAGTCGAACAAAAATGTATTACTTAACAAATTTATTTAGATGGCCATTGCTCAAAGTTCAAGTAATTTGCATTAGACGTTGCTAAAGTTTGAATAATGTTAAAGGAGTGAGTGTAAAAAATCCTTTTTGTTAATCATGTACATCTTTCCAAATCCATAATTATGTTTGTATCATTAAGATTTCCATTAACCAGAGCTATGCATGTTTTATTCCACTCGTTAAGTTGAACAAAACTTAGCACCTAAATGAAATATCGCAATTTATGAATTTATCAATTCAATAATTATATCCCGAACTTTCTAAAGTTTCCATAACAGGACTCTCACAAACGTTTAGTAGCCATTTATATTCGTGGCAGTTTTCCATCTTAATTTATTGTATTTCTTACTCAATATCAGTGATATAAAATACTTGAGAAATAATTCATTGTTTGGGAATCTAGAGAATATTCATCATTTTTCTCTTTTCAATTAAAATTACATTCTAAAGCAATAATAATGTTTTCTTCATAGCAGAGCAACAAAAAAGAAACAGCATTTCTTTCTTTCTAAAAATCAAAACGTCTGCTTTGGAAATAATTTTTTTTAAACTATAGGTATATTTTTTATAAAAAAAAGACATTCCTGAACAAGTTTTGCCTGTTTCGACGCAGAAGAAATTTTCAAGACATGTGTTTGAGAAGAGTAAGGTAATTTAAAGCCTATCCAATAAAATCAATTATTTATAAAATTTTGAATACTTTATTATGCTGCACAGATTAATCCTGAAGGCAAACTTTATTCATTTTTTTCCTTTTCAATTTTTTTTGAATAGCGAAGAAATATTTTCTTTTATAATGCATGGAGGTACTGAAAGTCTTTTCGGCTTAATTTAATTCAATAGAAGAAGTAATTATCGCTCGCTGTCTCTTAAAATAATAAGCAAGTTTAAAAATATGAAAGATTAAGATAAAGGAAGAATGTAGACTGTATTATAATTTTATATTTACTATGTCATTTATTTCAGAATTATCGCTCATAATTATCCTTAAATTATACAGTTGCATAAAAAAATTCTTTTCTGCCAAAGATCCAAACTTAAATATTTATAAGAATTGATTCATAATAGAATTTTTTTAATAAAAAACCTTTTAGCATATTTAAGATAGCATTGACACAAATTTTCAGTGAATTTTGATGTTCAACTCTGCTTTTTTTATGGATTGTTTAGTGTATTAATAGTTAATGAACATTGATATAAGAAAATGTATTAGGAGGCTTTAGAAATGCTAAACTTTTTCAGTAGCTTCATATTTTAGACGGTTTACATATACATTATTTACACTGGAAAGAGCTAACAGAATGTTCTTCTCTTTCTAAGATTAAAGTTTACAGTTTCATTAAAATAACTATAATTCTCACTTTATTTTGATTCTGTATTATAAATAATTCTGTAAGTTAGTTTTATGGCAAAGCTTACTTATATGTGGCAATAAAGTTCATATGGCAAAATATCATCAATCAAAATATGCTGAAAAATGTAAACTTAGTATAAGAAGGTTCAAATGCTTTTTACAAAAGACGACGGTGAATTCTTCAATAGTTTTATCTTTAATTTTCTCGAAAAGAAAAACTGAGTACTTTAATAGGCCAAACTCAGTAGACTTGAGTTTTCTTTAATCATTTTCGCTGTGTGTTCGTCTTTGACCCATGAATTGTGAATGTGAAGTAAAGATTATTTATAGCTTTCATTTTTTTTTATTAATTTAGACATTTAGAGGTTCGAATACGAACTGATTTTTTTTTCTTTTTTTAAAATTATTTTTTTCTGAATGATGAATTTTTTAATGCTCTTCCCATTGTGCTTTTGAGTATAACCTTTGTTTTTGTATGTATATTTATAATTTTTCTGTATTAATTTTATTTCTCTATTAATCTAAATTCATTTTTCTCAATTATGTCTTAGTACTATTTTTGATATATTTTTCTTGAGTTGAATATTTTCTTTATTCCAGTATATTAAGTAATATCCATATCCCTATTTTTAAATCCGTTGTTATATTTTCAGTGCAAAATGCGTAGAATCTCGTTTTGTTCCAATGTACTATTCAAAATTTTTTCAATTCATTTTTCTTATCATCTATATTTCCTAAGAAATGTAGTAAGAAAATTGGTATATTTTCGCGTGTGATTCTTAATAATGGTGACGTGTTTATACTCATTCAGCCGGTCAATAGCCATTGTGGTTATAGGCATAAGGATATGAGAAGTCGTTCTATAGCAACCTAATACGAAAATTATAAGAAACATTAATGCAAAATGTGTTCTTTTATTCTAAATCTTATTTATATGCAATATTTTTATTGGAAGTCATTATGAAATTAGGAGCGAACAATCTTGTTGTGCATTACGGATTCATAAAACAAAACACTTCCTATGTGAGGATAATTTAATTTCCCAAATTGAACAAACTATAACTGGTTGCACAACATATTAATTATACTGCAATATCTTTGGAACAAACAGAAAAAAAAAACACTATGCAAAACGCAATGACTTGACAAATAGGAATTTTAAAAAAATCCTCAAATAAACCACATTTTAGTAATAATGATAGGTGTATTTTAAAGTATAAGTCAATTCTAATTAGTACGGTTATTATAAATCTGTGTTATTTTAAGTATATATACTTTTACGCAATCAAATGTTTCAAAAGTATATATAATTTTACGCAATCAAATGTTTCAAAAGTATATATAATTTTACGCAATCAAATGTTTCAAGGAAAAGAAATCCCTAACAGAAACATATGAAATCGAGTTCTAGACAAAGCTTTCTAACAAAAAAACAAGACATTGAATAGTGAAGTAACGGGAGAAAATCTAGTCATTTTGAGAGGAGTGTTTTAACATAAAACCCATTTTACATTCAGCTAATCAACTGCTACAGAAGCATATCATCATAATAAGAAAAACCAAGGTGCGCAAAAAACATAACAAGCATTTTATGCACTGTTCGATATGCACTGTTTTTAGGTTACATTTACAATGATATGCAACGATATGCACTATGCATGCAACTAATCAACTATTACCACTCTCATATAGGTAAAGTAAGAAAATGACCCCTGTCACCATACCTCAAACTAACGCTTGGCCATTACTCGAAGAAAAATTGCGCCAACTGAGATCGCCGGAAAATTAGTTTTAAGAAAAAGTTTAAAAAATAGTTTTAAGACTTATTTGCGTATTGCCTTTCAACAAAAAGTTACATCCAAAAATATTGGTTAGTTGGTTCCTTATCTCATTACAACTTCCAGATTAAACGCATTATTACGCATTAAACACATAATTACGCATTTTAGAATCACCATCCGTAATGGTATTAGAATTTCATTATTATTCGGTCTTATAAAGTACTATAAGTTTTTTAATTTAATTTATTTAATCTTGTAAGCACCCAAACCACAATCGTCGCAGTGATGTATTTAAAGATTTTTAGTCTTTTTGATTTGGCGTGGGACCTGTAATATAACAAATAATATCCATTATTTTTTTGGTAAATTTTAGAATAATTGAACATTTGGGCATAATATTAGTGTGCAGTTAATATATTTAATCCATCGATTTTAGGAAGTAGCATAAGCTGAATTGTATATTTTTATAGGCCTGAATTTTGCATCCTTGTACTATTTAAGTAGTTTGAAGGACTTTCGTTTAGTCTTCATGTGCTATTTAAATAATCTGAAGGACCTTCATTTAGTTTTCTTGCACTATTTACGTAGTTTGAAGGATTTTCATTTGGCCTTGCATTATTTAATATGATTAAAAATCTATGAGTATATATTTTTACAAAATACCTTTTATTTATTTTTCGAATTCGAAAATAAAAATTTGATTGACATTTATTTTGCACAGCTACGAAATTTTGCTTTTCAGTAATAATAATGACGTGATTTTTGAAAATAAATTATGTAGTCAGTTAAGAAAAATGAACCAAATACTTAACTAATAGAATAACGTTTTGTAGAATAATTTACAGGTGGGTTATTATAAGAATAAAATTTGACTGAAAGATTCAACTTGATGTGCGATTCTCAAAAATCAAATAAACTACACTTCAATACGTTTATGACATTTAATGATGCATTCACATACATTGCAATCAATGAAATTTTGGTGTGCGTGTGCAATACAGAATAAAATGGCGGAACATACAATACACAGAGAATCAATATTTTTAAATGTTCATGCTGAACATCTATAAATTTGCAAAACAATAGTGATTCATTTTCATTTTATTCGAGGTTTGATAAAATTTCAAACGAAAATTTTGGTTACTTAGACCTGAAGCTTGAGATTACATAACTTTTACATATATGTCAAAACACATTTAGTTCATTAACACTTTTTTTGGTATAACACTACATTAATTGGCACCTCACAAAACAAACTCAAATGTATGACACTAATGATGGTGCTGCATTTTCCGAATCTGTTATGCATTGTGCTTGCTTTAAAAAAAATTCACATGTATCCCCCCCCCTTACAATGCCCTCTTTGGCAAGAAAACCAAGATGGGAGTCTCGGATTTTACTTGAAGTAGCTGTTGAAGAGATATATAGGGATCCTTCGTGTGGTATTACTTGTTGTTCACAGAAGGCTTTGATTGTACTTCTATATCTTTCATGGCAGCAGCGATGTGATCCGAAAGCGGTTTGTCCAGAGGTGTTTCAGGATGAACAAAATTATCCAAAAAGTACGGAATTCCTCGTATATCCTCTGGAAATCCTTTTGGGAGATCAGCTCTGGTTCTTGGCGTAAAGAGAAAGGTACGGGTTTTTTCTAGAAGCCTGAAATGAAGAAAAGATCATTTCACAATTATTAGAAAATGTAAAGTATTTAATTTCCTAGAGAAGTGTACTTTTACAAAAGAATGTATTTTTACGCAATTTAATTTAACAACTTGCAAATTTAATAATTTCATGGCTGTAATGATGGAGTTTTGCAATCGGTTTTTAACTTACTTGTCATTATACCAGGAAGCAGAGTTCTGTAGTACATATATGCATTTCCGATGCTCACACAATGTTTTAATAGTTTTAATAGTAATTTAATCTGATTAAATATTATTACAAGGATTCTATGTTATTTGCAGCGTTAAATTACGAAATATATTAAAAACTGAAACGTGGAAAATATTATTCTCTTAAAATTATCGTGAGAGATGATCATATTCCTGTGAAAATTTTGGATAATGCATGAAACGAAATATTAATTTGCTGTTTCTTATTCTATTTGTTAGTAATGGCAGTAGTACATATATGCACTACAGAAAATATGACAGTGTTAAATAAACACAATGTTAAATTATCTGTCATAAAAGATAATGAAAAATTCCGCTAGCGATCCTGCTGAGTAAAAGCCTTGAAGCCTTCTAGCAAGCTTCCCGCTTTTAAATATAAACCCAAAAGTATCAATTTTACTTTTAGTGCTAAATGTTTGGCATACCTGATAAAAAATTTTGGAAGTATTTTAAGGCTTAGGATTACATTAAAGTAAATTTTAATATGTGATTTATGCGATGATGTACATTTTAAAATATTTCATAGTATATTGTTCATGAATTTTAATTCTTAACGCATTTATTTTATTAGTTTACAAAGTAACTGAAATTAACTGGCATCTCAAATTATATTAAGGATTATATAAATAGGAAGATAGAAATATGTAAAAGAGAAATATAAAAATCGACAGATAATTTTAGATTATAATAAAAATTAACAAAAGACTGACGAATAAAAATATCTAGGATGGGATAGAATTCGTTATTAACAACATCAAAAAACTGATAAGGGAAATAATGATAGAAATAAGCATATTTAGCATTTTCGAACAAATTCCTTTTATGCATATGCGTATTTAATATAAACTCTCTAAAGATACTATTTTCGTAGTGGAAATTGGCGAAAAGAACATACTTCGTAATTTCATCGATGACAGATTTAGAAAATATCGATATCTCTACTGTGAGGTAAATATTACTTCCAGGTTATTCCCGAGTATATTCTCCCCCTTGTTTTCTACTTTTCTCTTTACTTACCAAGTTTTCAGTTTTGATTTAATCTATGCATATTGCAAAGCGCAGCTCTGTCAAACTTGGCTCTTATGATATTAGATTAAATTCTAATACCGTAATCAGTCTAATTCAAAATATTCTCAGTTTTATTAATTCATTACAACTGGATGCATATTTCTAGTGTTCCTTTTTAATTCTTATTTGAAAAATGTTTGCATCTTTTTATTACAAAGCTCACTCACATGATAATAATATTTCCAATTAATAATAAATATGCATATAATAACCAATAATAGTGTATGGGAAAAAAATAGCAGATGCAAATATTTGCATAAGAAATTCAAAAGGAAGGAATATTGTACAAACACATTGTTATTTAATCCTATCTTATTTGACTATCAGCATCCATCTGATAATTTTAAACAAAAATAAATATTTTCTTGTTTAAATATTTAGATTGTAGTTCATCAAGTAATTTACTTACCAGGCCATGTATCAATTTTTTTTGTAAGTTTAGAAAATTAAAATAATTAAAAATGTTGCGACATAATTTTTTAAATATGCAAGGGAGTTAATTAAGTGAAGTCTTTTTAATAGCGTGTCTTATCAATAAAAAGGAAAATAAATCATTAAAAATCATCTAATGAAATTTATAGCCTTTTGAAAACTAAAAAAAGGTATAATGCATGAAGCATTATGCATCAAAAAACGAAAATTTCCTTCCTGGTTTAAAAATTTTTTAATAATATTTATAAATTTCGAATATAAAACTTATTAACATGACATGAACACATTTCCTTAACATTATTGTACAGGTTATTAGGCAGAATATTTATCAATATTTAATGATTGAACCAAATAATTCAGAACTTCATTCATTCAGTTAATATGTCATGATTTCCTATTGATTATTACAAGTTATTAACTGTGATCTAAGCATGATTAACATAAACATATTTCACAAAAATTGATTTGTGATCTGTAAGTTACTTGAAGGAGAATTATTTTCATTTAAAGAGACACCATGTGTATGCAGATCTCAAATTAGCAATTCAATATTGGTTCAATATTTTCTTTCTTCATCCACAGAACATGAGTTTCATCTTTTTGAAACCTGAAACCTTTTCTTAAACAGAAGAAATTGATTATTTTAAACAGAAGAATTTAATTATTTTCGAATAGGCTTGATTTTTATAACTTTTGGCAGGGGATTCTTTAATGTTTCGTAAATCATGAAGATGAAATAGTTGTTTTCTCTTATTTTTCTACATCTGTAAATATTGAATAGAGTATTATTAAAGGGCTGATGCACTTTTGATATATGATTTTGGAATAGTTTAGTTCTATAATTGATCCTTTGTCATACTTTAAACATTGGTGTAGATTTGTTAAACAAACAATTTTTGCCAGAATATTTTGCGAACCTCAACAGGCATATCAGAAAATGAATGAAATCTGGCCAAATCTCATTATATAATTATGTCTTCTTAGAAATGACCACATATTGTGAAGGGATTTATTTATAAGAGTAACATTTAAAGAATGGCAGTCTATTAACTCTTCCGTATTTTGTTTTACAAAGTCGAACTAACATTAAGATAAACCTCTAATCACAAGCAATTTCTATGATAAAGGGGAATAATCAAGGCAACATACAAAGTATGTATTTTTTTTAATGCGCTTCCAGCCAGGGTTGTTGATATAATACATTAAGAAAATTGAGAATACCTACATAACGTTTTTATAGACTATTGGCAAGCATCGCATAAGAATCCAAAACCGATGACAAGAAGAGGGTCACGTTCTATTTTGATAGGAGTATTTGTAATAGAAAATTATCCTCTTCCATCCTTTTATTTCTTATTGTCTTCTGATTATCTACAGACCGTCCAACGTGACAAGCTTTTGTCTATACAACAGCCCAGACGAATGCAATAAAGAATAACACCGAAGTTTTTGTAAAATGAATTCAGTCTTATGACCAGAGTAGCACATCACTAACATTATTTTTCTGAGTTGAGTTGAGTCGATGAACTGAAAATCTGACCTTCCGTACTAATTCTAATGAGTTACTTCCAACCTAGCTTTATTTTCAAGTAAAACTCAAGAGATTCTTGGCATTGTGCTCTCGTATAGGTCTATTTCCATCTGCTAGTCGAAAAACTTCATATCCTAGTAAAAGTAACTAAATAAGATTTCACTAATGATATTAAGGAGTAAAAATAATTCGTTTTTAATCATCGTAAGACTAATACAAAAGCATAAGCAATGCAGAATGAAAAGATAGAATTAAAACGCTCAAATGTTGTTATTGTAGAAAAAAAGAGAGGGCGAAAATGTCGATTAATCATATTCTTTTTGTTCAAATTTGGCTTACTCGTCAAAACATTTACAAAATCAAATTTACTTTATTTCATGTATTAATATATTCATAATAGCGTTTAAGCATGCAAAATGTATTAAAATTACGCGAAGCTATTTCAGTTAGAACCTAAGATAGATTTGATATCGCATTGGTATTTACAAAGTCGAAACACGAGATTTTCGAACTCTAATACGGCATATAAGATACAGAAAAGAGAACAAGTAGTAAGAAATCAAGCAAGAAAGTTTGTTGCATCCAAATATTATTTCTTCTAATTAGAATCAGAAGGATTATGAAACAAGATAGATATCGAAACGTTCTACATATATCTATAAGAATGACAGGAACAACTAAAAATATATGTACATAAAATTATCTCATAAGAATACTTAAAGAAATCTTACACACAGTTAAACATATTGCATAAATTAAAATTAAATATATGCAGGCTTCTTTAATTTCTTTAATGTATATTTTTAAATGTTTTTATGGCCGAATCTTTCTTAAAGTCTTATTTAATTTTGACAGAGGCATTCACAGAAATCTTCCATGATTATTCAATGCACATTCTTGAAATCATGTTAAAAATGAGAAAATATATTTATATAAAGAATAATTCACTTATTTATAAAAGGAATATTCACTTATGAATGCCAATTTAATTTAATTAGGCATATCTTAGGAATCATAGTACATTGAAATTAAATGCTTAGATTGGAATTTTATTTACTCAAGAGGAAATGACACATTCCATGAAGTTATATAAAGACATAATTTATTTTCTCGTTTCCTTCCTGAAGTTTTCAGCTAATTTTTGAAATCTTATACGACATCTGTCTTTACTTTTATGTAACACCAGGCTATTTATATACTGATGTGGACAAAAGTTCTTCAGTAATAAATACTGTTGATAATACCCATCGCTTGCAATGACTTTCACACAGAAAGTGTAACCTTTGAAGCGTAAAGAAGCGAAGAGGAAATGTGTGTCCACAAGGAGTGAATTCGGAAATTCTGAGAACCATTAGAAGAATAAAAAGAAAGAAAGTCGTTCTTGGTTTTCTTTGAGCTCAAAAAGAATGAAAAAAAAAAAAGATTCCGATTTTCCTTTTGTGCTACGACAGAAGTAGAAAGTATGAAAGAAAAGTTATCTTTGTGCAAATGATTAAGTAATTACGGGTGGAGAGATTATCTGAATTATTATTGGTGGTATTTCCGGCCGGAAAGTTAAGATCGTAAACAGGATTAGGGAGTTTCCATTTTTTAAAGAAAAAAAATCTTAAGACTTTGTTATAAATGAATATTCGTTGCTGCAATAAAAGAAGCAGATATTTCAAAAGCTAATTCCCAAATTTTACTTTGTTTAAAGAAAACAGTTCTTTTTTTGGTTTCAAAAATGAATAAATTATTCAAAACTAGAATTAAAAGCTGGATTTTATATATTGGACTCTGATAGTTTTAAAAGATGCAGGAGAATTTTAAATCATTTAAGCTATCTCAGAAACTATATCTTATGATATTCACAAATTCATTCAACGCTTTTGTGCAATGAGTCTACAACATTTTTTTGTAGTCTTTCATCAAGTTGAGTTGCAATAAGTTCAGAGTGACTAAATATATATATATTTTTTGTATAATTGTAGCCTTTAAAATAGTTATCTACTTTTAAACAGATATTCCTCTTGTAGATGCGTAATATGTACAAATTTGAACGAACAAGGAAATTTTCAGTTGAAGGTTAACTGTTTCCTAATAGGCAGGGTATATGTTGCCCCCCTTCCCTCCTTCCCTCCCTTCCCCCCTTTTGAATGACAGTTTGCTCTGATGTTATGCCTTGGAAGCATTAGAATCTGATTATTTTTCTGGAGGAATAGCATCATAATCTTTAACTGCACAGTACAAAATTTCAACCTTTGATTCCATTGTATTGGCTCATTCCAGAAAAGAAAAGATAAAAAAGCCATTTAAGGGATGGTATTTTTCTTTCTTCATCTGGTGTGAAAATGTATGAAGGCGCTCTTTTCGTTTCTGCATTTTGAGCTCTCATTTTAAAGAAATGTTTTAAGATTTATTCTGTCAGCCGTATAGAGGTTAAATAAAAGAATCAGAGTTATTTATATATTTAAAAAATTAAATTGTAAACTCATACAAATATACGTTGACATTTTCAATATGTACAGCCTATAATACATTTCTTAATTTTATTTAAGAAATGCTGATAAAACTGACACAAAAGATTCACTTTTATTAACCCGATCCATTTTTATTAACTCGATCCCCAAATTTTCTGCCTCTTGACTTTACTGACAATTCACTTCACAATTCTTCACCGTAACGAGAGATTTCCCCACATGCTCTTGACTTAAACAACGTATTCTTTCCAATTTCTTACTACCATTCTTGTAGACATGAATTGGGACGAGCCATCATTAAAGTCTTCCGTCTTCTCTAAAGCACAGAGCTTATTTTCCGTCTCATATCTCCCTGAGTCAACAAAGGCTTTGTTCTTGAATCGATGTGTTATAATGGTATAAAAGTTCTGGATTCCGCTTCTAAAAGTTAGAAATTTTGCTACCTCTCCTTTTGAACTCGCACTTATTAATGCATAAAGATTTTCCATAATTAGGCTATCTAATTATCAAATACTACAATACTTCTTTCTTCTTATAAGGAAGTAATATAAGAGTGACAAACATGTCTAAATAACATGATTCAGGCAATTTGGTGAAAATAAAAAGAACTTGTTTCATCTACTTGCCAACCTTTTATTATAGTTCTTTAAAGACCATTGATGCATAAACTAAGAACTTGTATCTCTTTAAATTAATGCTTAACATAGTATAAGAAATCTTTTATTTTTAATTTACATTATAGTATTTGCATTTACATTACTCAATGAAACCAAAATAACTATTAATCGTTACAAGTGAATTTGTAAATCTTTATGATACCTTTGATTTTAAATAAAACGAATTGTGCTTCTACAAAAATAAATTTCTACAAGTAATAAACATGAATGTGTGTTTGTGTTGTCAGTATGTAGAATTTCATTCGGCCTTGAGCGACTAAATTTGACACAGATATACTTTCGAGGCTGATAATGCACACTAAAAAAGATTTTTTCAATTTTATTTAATTACAAGCTAAGCGAAGCTTTGGTTACTTGCTATTATTTATGGAAATTTTACATCACAAAAGGAATTTTACACCATCTATCCATTTTTATAGATGAATTTTTCCAATCTTTTTATCTTACTCTCCTTTTTTGTTTCAATGTTTTTACTCATGAGTTGCTTTATTCTTTTACTACAAATACTTTTATAGAATACATAATATATATACTTTATTCTTTCACTGCAAATTTTTATTTATACTACAACATTCTTGAACAGAATTTAAGAGTTTTAGATTTTATCATTGTTGGGTTTCTACAAAGAAAATTTATTAAATATATTTTCAAAATTACTTTAATTAATTTAACTGATAATTCAAAGTTTACATGTGTGTCCTCTGGTTATGATGAGCTGAATCTCTATATCTCATGATTTGCTCCTTTGTAAATTCTAACATAGAGCTAGCAAATATTTAGCCATTGCCAAACCTTCAAGCTTTAGTTCGAGAGTTCGTGAAGTTAACCGTAGACAAATACGTCTGAGAGCTTTAGATGGACATTTTAAACAGAGCTGTTTGTCCATGGTTAAAACTGTTTGCTATCCGATAAATATTTTGATGAAATATCTTCCTCGTAGATATTTTCCAGCTTTATGGTCTGAAGCGAAATTAAATTGAAGTGTTGGTGAATAGAGCCGCGTAAAATTGCTTTCATAGTTATTATATAGTTTCTATGAAATTATTAGTATGGAACAAAGCATTATAATTAAGTTTCTAAGAATCACCAAATCAGACTTATTTCATAATTAGCTAGTTTGTGGGCATGCATTAAACGATATAAAATTAACTAAATAAATTATTTTTTAGATATACTATTTGAAAAATAGAAACATTTGCAAAACTTAATCTAATAAATTAATTTTTCAGTTATTCATTAATTTTTGACAAATCTATAAAAAAATTATATCTAAAACTTTCTCTATCATTGAATTTTCTGATCTTTAATATTTTTAAATGTTAATGTGATTTACATTTATGATAACTATTTTATTATTATTATTATTATATGAAACAATTTTCATTTAAAAGGTATGGATATATCCAATTTATCTAAATAATTTATTTTCACAGAACTTCTGTTATATTAATTTGAATCAATAACTGAAAGCAGTGATTTAGTTAATTTAACATTATTTAAGAATATGGAGCATCGTATATATCGATTCATATTATTAATTTTGGAGAACTTGTTCACATTTTAGCGAATGAAATTCATTATGATCTGAAAAACAATCTGGTAATGTCACCATCTGAAACGTACATTTAATTTTCATTAAGAAACATATTAAGACATTTATTAAAGGTTCATGAAAGCATATTGCCTTAGAATTTTTTTTTAATATTTTATGCACAAAATTAACGTAATCACTAAAAAGAATGGCTCAGTAGCAAAAATGATTATTCAGTTATGGGTTTCAATTTCAAACAGCTCAAAATAATATTCTTTTCAACGATGCTATTTTTCAATTTGTGATTTATATTACTATAGACATAAAACGATATATGTGGAATGACTTCATTAACGATTGACATCATTATCAAAATCCAATTTTATTAAATGAAAGAGGGACAAAAAAGATAAAATGGTATAACTACTTTAAAACATGGATTACCGAACAGAAATTCCAAAATAACGGCAATACTGTATCATGAAAGATTTTCAAAAATTCATATGCTTAACACGTGCCAGTTTCTCTCGTATTTACATTGTGAAATTGGACATTTTAGAATTAAAAGTGAAAAATATTGAGCATAAAATTGTACACATTCAGTTGTAAACCTTTCAGGAAAGTACTCGTTTCTTATTTTTCTTGTATTACTCATGATACTATCACTTATACATGTTTGTGTAAAGACGGTTTGTTTTGATATGTAAAACTTAAAATTTGATAGAACTAATCCTAGTCACTCTGTATAAAATGAGTGTATACTTCAAGTTCGCTTCAGTAGAAAAAACTGATTCCGATTTGTTATAAGCATGATCGGGATGGGTGGGGGGGGGGTCTTGATTTTGTAAAATGACTTTTTGTTAAAATATAAGGCATTTTTCTGTACCCTCTATTGGCAAAATTCCAGAATTACACGTCGAATAGGTAAAATTAAATGATGTATTAAATGATGATTAGTCACAGTCTTGTAGATAATCTTTCTTCAAATAAAAATAAGATACCTTTCACCATGAATACGAAGAAAATCACCAAATGTTGTGGGTGAATGGTGTTCTTAAACTCCATGGTCTTAATCTGCAACAATTGTATTGCAAATGTAGTTATTTTGTACATTCGGAAGTACCATACAGTTTTAACGCAGAATTATAATTAATATACTTTAATTGTATGCGTGAAGAAAACATTTAAGGAGCGTGGTGAATTAATTAGAGATATGTAAAATTTTTTAGACACCAATGCCCTATGACATCATGCGTTTCTTTATTGGAATGATTTGAGAACGCAATCGAATTTGCTAGTAAGAAATCTAAGGCAGCGTATAATGTTGATTGTTTTTTCTCGATTTTAACACTTTCATATGATGGAAATCACCAGGAAAAGTATCATTTCGTTGTGGGAACCTCAATGATAACGCGATTAGGAAAGTTCTTTTTTTCTATTGCAATCAGTATGAAGTTTCGGTAAATTTGTTCCTCTCTCAACTAGCCAAACCCATGAGTGATGATCAGAAACTTCGCAATCGATCCTTCCTTTGATTGTGTTTTATATATTTTTTGAGTTACGAATGAAGGGATTTGCCACTATAAGCACTGCAAGTTACTTCATCGAGTAGCACACTACCATTTTACAAAACTTATGCATGGAATTGGTGGGTATAGTTGATTTAGATAACAGACTGTTTGTGAAGAAACGAATATCAGCACGTAATAGATATATACAAGCTATCTTCTGAAGTTCTTCTTCCTTCTTTAACTTAAAAAGGGTGACATCTATAATCATAAAAGATATTGAACTATAGTAAAGTGATTATGATCGAGGCTATAAGACCGCTTGAAGCAAAATATTTTTTTTTGTATAAAATCAATGGTATTCTACAACTTTGTCATTGACGTTCCCCACGTTACCATTTCTGGGATAAGAAGCTAACTCTGAATTTACCGCTAGGTGGCTTTGTAAGTTATCTCATCATTAAGCAAATTTATTATACTTTAACTTCACCTTGATAATAGCTATCGTCGTTCTGAAATTAAGGGTGTTTAAGATGGGAACTCTAGCAGGTGCCCTATGCATTTATTATGTAATTATATTTAAAAGGACAATGATTTAACAAGTTTTAAATCAATTGAATAAATCTTCATTAAAATAGAAGCATAGAAAGATTCTGACTTGCAATTTGAATATTTTATACAAATATTTATGGCGTAAGAAAGTAAATGAGAGTTTTTTTTTTAAAAATTAAACGACTGACTCTATGCAATTGTAATCTATCTTGTAATTTTATAAATTATGCACGATATCTTGCTATTTTTCTTTTAAAATATATAATAAATAAATATTGTTCGATTGATTGATGAGTATTTTACAAAAACTGGCAGTCCCTGCCATCTGCTTTTATTCATTAAGATCAGTAAATTCAGTTCTATAAAAGACTTCCGTTTTTTCTAATTCTCCCAATGCCAAGCATTGGAAATATATTTTCCAATGCTTTCCAAAGAGCAAGCAATTCTTTGTTATCAACAAAATAATCCCTTGTAACATTGAATTACGTAGCAATCAAAGTGGTATTCCTATTAGGCATTAGAAAGCAGTCTGTGAGAAACGGAATAATTTTGCAAATTAAGTAGCATTTATAAAAAGAATTTCTTATGTTTCTTTTGCAGTTGTTTACTTAGTTTAATCACTTTTCCGTTAAATTCATTTTTTTCCTTCTTTGAATTTTTTTGGTGGTTTTCTTTATAGACAGTGACGTTAATTTGAAGAAAAAACGTGTTTTATTTAAATTTAAGTTCTTGGCTCTTCTTTCTTGTATGCATATAATCTACTGCATGCTAATGATTTCTACAACTTTTCCATCCATTTAAGTGAGAATTCCATAAAAATCTTTATAAAAGAGCCATAATTGCAATAATGACGGAAATAGTTAGACTTTTTTTTTTCGAAACTGGAGGAAATAGTTTAGCGAATTCTTATTTTTGATCCCATTTTTAACTGAATGTTCAGATAAAAATAAAACATGTTCCATTAAAATATTTAATCCATTCCATAAAATACAATTTTTTGTTCTTTTAAGAAAGGATTAAAATTAAAATAAGCATACTATATTAACTAGGTTTATTAATGAAATAATTATCAATTAACTATCAAAATTAGATTTAGAAAAGACATATTCCCGAAATAAGAGTAGATTATATTTGTAAAAAATAATAATCCTACCAATTATATTTTTTCGCAATCAGGCTGAAAATTAAATAGAGAAGGAAATTAAATGACTTTTTTTTTAAATATACGTATAAATGGAAAACAAATTACTTTTATCATATATATAGCAAGTTATCAAAACGTATTATAAATTTTTAAATTTTTGAAGAAATATATTCGGAAATAGACAGTTTTAATAAGCATGCTACCAGTTTTGTAAAAATATCATTAATTTCATTTGTGCAGGCTCTGTGTTTTTGTTTTGTTTTGTTTTTTGCTTGAAGTGAATGGTTATTAATCCATCCAGATTATTTACATTAAATGAACTGCATTATTATACGAATTGCCACATTTGGTACAAAATGTTACATTTAGAATGTATTTTAGGATTTCAAATTCTAAGCATTCTATTTAATAAAAAAAAACATGAAAAAATTAACAATTTTATTATATACTTTCATCACTCAACAAATATTTCTAGAATCTAACAATTTTATTACTATTGGTTAAAAGGAAAAAGAACACAATCCGTTCTTTTAATGCCATACAATTGTATTTCTAAAACTCACTGATTATTACATTTTGTCTTCAATGAATTGAATGAATTTTAAAATAAAATCTATTTTACTTCATGTATAGATACATTATTAAATCTTTTCGAACTATTCAGTTGGAATTAAAGATTTCTCTAAATGAAAACTTCTATGGTGGTCTAAGTATTATATGGAATACATTTGTTAACAGAGTTAAAATAAAGTAGCACATAGCAAAATGATTAAAAAATGTACTTTTCTTAGAAAACGATAATAATCTATTTCATGATACTAAACAGTAAAAGAAACATGTGTGAATGTGGAAAATGATTATTCTAGATAAATTCATTTGTGCAACTTTTCATTTATTGAGGAAATATGACATTTTAATTCGAGATTAATGTTTCAAAAAATGAAACCGATGAAATGGTTATTAAATCGTATTGGCTTTTTTGTAAAAATGTTTGATACATGATTCGGTTGATGGAAAATATATCAAAATAACTTTTAAAATATTCTTTAGTTAAATCTTATTTCTTCGATTTCAGTGAATATAGAAACTTTTTAATATTTTTTAAATTTTAGTACTACACGTTAAGCACCTCGGAGCAAGAATATATTTATACTGAATAAGAGAATATGCGAAAATTTATATTGCAATTGATAGAATTTATATACAATTTATACAAGAACATTTTTATATTTTACTTCAGCAAGAATATAATGTA
>JAPMOR010067457.1:440082-485533 GCA_026543865.1 Argiope aurantia | reverse complement strand
GTGCTGAAGAAATCAAGCAAACAACCAAAGTCTTCATGTAGAATTCAAAATAATTTTAAAGCACCATTCCTGGAAAAAGAATGATGCTTTGTGCTTACACTGCAAATGTTTTCTAAAGAAATTGAAATTTCACAGAATGTTTCTTATCTGGGAACGAAAATAGAGAAGTTAGCATATTTTCTAGAATTTTTTAAATGCGGTTATATAATCGTATAATGGGATGATCTTCGCAAGAAACTTAGAAAGATTACACCTGAGTGAAAAATGAAAAGTCTAATTTCGTTCATTGTTGGTTTCCATTTGTAAACCAACACACTTCACTATATTTTTGATGAAAACATTTTTCCTTGTTTTAAAACACTTCCATATATCTTTACTTCAAATAAAAGAAGACAATGACGGACAACCTTCATGCGATACATTCCCAAAAGTTTGAAATCTTAGATCTTGAGAAATACGAGCAAACGAGACCAAAAGAAATGTGAGAACTTTCAGAATCCAGAAGTTGACACCTCATCTCCCTGGACACGTAGTGGGACAGTTGAGCTCGTTTTTCTCAAGAAAAAAAAAAGCGGCCTGGCAGAAAATGAAGTAAGTCTGAAAATAACTACAAATATTTCGAATACATGTGATTTCTTAGTATGTAAATTCCATTTGGGTAAATGTGAAATCTTTTGCCTTTTACTCCAAGAGCAAATTAGAAGCAAAATAAAGGAAGCACAGTTTTAACCCTTCTTTGCCTGGTTTTTTCGTTCTTTGTGAAATAAATCAATGTGATATAGTTCATGCTCTAGATTAAAGAAAAAATGTTTTAAAAAAATCCTAGTATAAATATATTATATAAAATAATAAAAAAATAGTATGATGGAAATATCCATTATCACGCAAATGTATATGTCAAGAGTACAAAATCTTCAATATCCCTCTCTTCTCAATTTCCCCACTCATTATTGCTTTTATCACTAAAAAAATCTCACGTTATTTACGCGAAATTTTCAAGAAATAGCACGTTTCTTCCAACCACAATAAACAGCGGAGTGAAAAGTTCAAACCCGCTATAATGTTTGTGACATTTGATTCTTTTGACAGCTACGTACCTTATGACGTAATAGTCGTAATAAAAGTTGCCAGGAACAACTATTTTACAACACACCTGTTTTGTATACAATGTTTTGTTCACTAAATGCTACGATGGAAATTTCCACCATCATTCAAAGAAGGGTTAAATTAGGGAGCAAATTTATGTATTTAAAATAAATCGCTTCCCTTACAATGATTTTCCTTTGCCTATGAAAAACCTGGAGCATTTTAAAAGCAAAATAGGATTCAGTTGGTGTAATAAAATTCGAAATTTGACGTTTTTTTATAATTTTTTATGAAGGGAATTCTTAAGTTTATTACTTAAAAAGGGATAAACATCACAAAATTAATATAAAAATAAGTTATCTGTAAAATCTATAATAGCTCTAATAATAAACGTATTCTTATAACGTAAAACCGTTCTCTAAACGTATTTAGCAAAAAATTGTTATTTAAACTTGATGCCGAGTTTTGATTCTACAGAATTTCTAATTTAAACATATTTTCTGCAGGGAGGATACTAAATATTTTAACAATGCGGAATATGAGAATTATTTTAATTGCTTAGTAAAATAATTTTTCTCTCGTCTTTTGCTATTAGCAACTTTCTATGAGCGCAGATGCGCTTTCTGTGGTGAAAGTTTAAATTTATTATTTAAATATAAAGAGATAGAGCTTTCTGATTGTGAATCTTCTACAGATAATATTTTTAAGAAATTAAAGTGACAGAACTATAAATATATCACTGGATACTAATAGCTGTTAGTCAGGGTCCAGTTCATAGGAAAGGACATATCAAATATTTCGTGGAAATAATCAAAGTTATTTACAACATTCTGCAAATAAATGGCTGCAGTAGAGAATGTGAGTCGTAGAACTACGGAAATTAAAATAAAAGAAGGGCCTAGAGTTTTAACCGAATCTCAAAAAACAGTCCAAAACTTGACTGTTACACAAATATTAAGTATGCCATGAAGATTTCAGAATTTGCAGAACACATAAGGTAGCAAAAGTATTGGCAAAAAATATTTAATGAAAAACATATATTTCTCTTTTTTTTTTACGAAACAATGTTTTGTATCAAAAGAGTTAGGCTTAGAAAGCATGCGGATATACCTGAAAACCTTTTAATTCTTAAACATTTTTAAAACAAGAATTCTGTTATAGTTTGAGCTGAAAAGTCAAACGATGGAAAATTACACCTAACATTCATCGGTAAAAGGATAAAATGAATCCAGAATTTAGAAACTAAACATACAAGTTATACATTTACTTCTACATGCTGACAGATTGTACCAGAAAATGATCTGAATATTCTAACAACAATTTGCACCGTCTCACTAAAACATTTCGACATTGGTTCATGCCAGTTGTGCAAATTTTACCAAACCAGAAATGTACTCATTTTCTTCCCTCTATCTATAACTTTTATACTATTGCTTTCGAGGGATTTTAAAGGCTAAAGGAAATCTTAAAACAGAATATTGGGCTGAGGATTGGATTATTGGATTACAGAAGATTGGACTCACTCAAATATTTCATATTGCATGAATGGGAGAGATTATGTCTACAAAAGTTTCCATCGAATAATGCTGAAGCGATTATCCTTGGTCATTGGTAATTATGATGAGTGATTGAAATAAAATTATTTCAAAATATATTCTGTTTTGTGTTGTTTCTCAAATGGATATACTCATCATTTAAAGAAAATGTTTTAATATTTGTAACAACTTAGTATCCACTATGTAGTTTTAAATTGTGGTCTAAAAATAGGATAATTCCAGCAAAAACATCACTCTTTCTGACAACATTAAAACATTTAACTGTCGCCTTCAAATTCCACCGGAATTAGTAACAAGCAAAAAGTTGATTCTCAATAGAATTGAATCTTGAATTTGTAAAATATGGATCCGAAACTCTATTATCAAGCCGCCAGAATTATATAATTTCAATAAAAAGCATATTTTTCCTGAGATGGTTCTTTATTTAAAGAACCATCTCAGAAAGATACAGAGAATTTTTCAATGGAATTAGGGAATCGATACGTTGCTAATTCGAGACTCGATTCCATTGATAGTATTGATCCCTTAAAAATTGATAATCCATTTTTTTGCGATTTCGAATGAATGAAACAATCGCAAAGTATTCTACAAATATTATCCATAACTTCCTTTATCAGATAAACTGCGAGACTAATTTTTGGAAATATTTTAAATAAAATGAAGTTTTTGTTGAACAATTATCAAAACTTATTTGAAACTCTAGAATGTTAAATCTCTTTAATGCTTAAAAAAATTCTCATATAAAAATAGAAACAATTGTATTGCAAGATTTTTTCTCATTAAAACGTGTTTGTGCAGTTGCATGGTAAAAAGAACTTAAATATTGAAATAACTATCCAATTAAGAGAAAAGATTATACTTAATAAATAATAAAAGTGGTCTAATACTATAGAGGAAATACGATGATTTAATTCTTATATAGTACTGTTACAATAATTTGGATAAATAAGAAATTTTCAACTAAGAAAAATGAAGCCCCTCAAGCCTTATCTTTATTTGAAAGAATTGGTAACACGGAATATATAAGCAAATGTTATCTTTTTCCATATTTTATGCTTGCATTTTTCTCAAGTTACTTTTCCTCTAGGAACATTTTACTTCGACAATTCTGTTACTTTTAGTGATAACGGCTTTCATCCGTTTATTCTACTTCATTCACTACATTATGTAAGCAGATTTCCGAATTCGAAAACGTATTTAAGTTATCTATTTCTGCATATTATATTTCCTCCCAGCTTATCAAAAATTCAGTGAATATAAATCTGGATATCGAAGAATAAATTTTAGTTAAGGTAAATTTAAACTTTTTATCTTCTTTTATGCAGAGTTTTATTTCGAAATATCTATTATACATTGTTCGAAGCTACTCAAATCAGATCTTCTTTATTCCTTTTTATTATTAATCTTGTATAAACTACTTTATAATTTTAGTTGATAATATTAAGTTCTATAGTTATCATTTTTCTCCCTAAGTTTTTTAAGTTCTTCTTTTTCATTTTATTTAAAATATATATTATCCTATGGTATACATATACTAAAAATATATGCTGCATTATAATATTTAAAGAATTTAAAGAATGACTTAATTTAAAATTGCGGAAAATATTTAAATCTGAATAACATCCCCACAATATCAGTTTTACAATTTTTTGATGCTGATCAGAGTCTCTCCACTACGTGCTAGAAATTTCTCATATGGAATTTTCAAACTTAGAGTTCAAAGGAGTATTTAAACTTTTTACTATTCATAGCACTCATATTGCATACACTGAAATAAAATGTTTTCGCAGAGGATCAAATCTGCAATAATAGGCTAGAAATTTTCCTTAAGGGATCATTTGGAAATTGAAACATACACTAAATAAATTTTTAACCTGATATGTCAGGTTTTGATAGAATATTTCATAGTGCCTTTGTCGTCTTGTAAATTAAACATGCAAAGGAAAAGTATTTTTTTTTTTCGTTTTCAACGACTTAAAGAGATGTTGATGAGAATATTTTTGAGTATTTTTTATGCTTTTTGTGCACACTATTCAATTTAAATACTCACACAAAATCACTGTAAATACGTAATGGAAGCTTTTACTCATTTGAAAGCATTGACGCAAGTAGGAGTTCTGTTAAAAATAATTGAAAAAAAAAGATTGATGATATATTTTTAAAGAGATATTTGATGGGTTTGCTTGGGATGCTTGACCATTAAAGGATTTCAGAATCGATCTTATTTAATTAGGCTAATCATGGTTATTCTCGTTTTTGAATAAGACGGATTTTTTTCTTTTCATAAATGATTCTTATTATTTATTATTTTCTTCTTTGCTTGCTTATTTCCTTAAAGTGTCTTCGTTGATTGGAGATATGTAAAAGATAATTGGTTAAGAAGAGTATTGTTCTTCTGAAAAAGACGTCAAAAATAATTACGAAATTTGACGAGTGATAACTAATTATATTCTTTTTAATTAGATTATTTTGTTTTTTTTAAGAATGTTTATAAAAGAATTATGCCAGTTTTTCAAAGTTTGAGTATAATATTTTTGTAGTTAAGTGGAATATTCTAACAAATAATTATACCAAATTGGTATCCTCTTTCCTGTAAATTTAAATTAAGAATTTTGCGTTCGATATAAAAAATTTTGATTTTACGTTCTCGTTTCCAAAACTAATGTGTAAAATATTTTAAATGATTAGAAACTGACAAAAACGTTTGAAGCTGAGGTATCTTTTTTGTTATTATGATAGAAGTAGTGGTTCTTTTCCTTGTAAATTAAATGGGGAGATTTTTTATAGAAATATCTGAGCTCTGTAATCTATCATATGAAATATAGTTTGCTCCTAATTATTATTTGATGATAGCATCGAAGGAATTTCCGGAACAATTGCAGATATTATGGTATTTGAAAGCAGACAAATTATAATTTTTATTGTAATATTTTGCATAGTTCTTTTATATCTTATGTATCATTGAAGGAAATTTACATCGGAACTGTTTCTTTACTCTATAATTATACACTTTTATTCAACATAACCTATTTCATATTTGTAAAGATGAAGTTTTGTCATCAATTTTTCACTCGCTTTCTAATATAGAAGAGTTTTGCTATTTTTCACATTTGTATTTTCTGCAATACAATACACTATTATAATAGCTACTATACTTAATTAATTATAAGTGCATCAATTAATTTATTAAATTTTTGTTCCATATGAGTGACGTCAACGGGTGGTAAATTAAAAAAAAGATTTTTAGATTCCATAATATTTCTAATAATTAATTAAATATTAAAAAGTATAAAATTAACAGAATAAAAAATATTTTAGTATACTAATAAAAACGTATTTTTAAAATTTATTTTCATATTCTGAATACTTATTTTAACTTATTGTCCATTTGAAATTCAGAAAATTTTAGCGAAAGTTTCAAGAAATTTCTGAAATTATTATTAAAATGAGATCAAGAGAAAAGAACGCAAGAGAAATCTATAATTTCAATTAGCAAATAACTTGGAAGCAAATCCATTGATTAAGGTTCATTTAGATAAAATGTCTTTCATAAGAGTATCATAACTATATTTTTACATATAATTAATATTTAGAAAATATTGAATCATTTCATATTTTTTATTCAACTTCTGACTAATTGGAATCAAAATCTAATGAAGAAAACTTTATAGGTATGCATTTTTATTTACCCCCTGGAGAAATCCTGCAAATCTTGTATGGAGGTAACTTGGAAAAATTTAGAATTTCAACTCATTATTGCTGACAGTTTCTGAGATATTTATTCATTGTGCAATCTGATTAAAAAATATCTGAAAGCATATCATTATTTGTCGATTGATTACAGTCTAGTGTATTTGTCACTGTAGATAAATTACAACCAACCGTGTATTGAAACTATCAATATGACAAACGCTATTAATAAATAAACTCAGAAATTAAATATGATTCAAATAAATACAAAGTTCTGATATTTAAACGAAACAATATCTTATAAGGCAATTAAAATTTAAAAATGTAATGTCAAATCAAGAATTCAATTTCTTTTGATATATCCCCAAATATTATTACGTTTAAAAAAATTCTTGTTTTGCATTAAAATACTCACAATAACCTATGTGTGTATTTTTCAATTATAAACCAAGACATTATAATTTCTTAATAATAATATTTTTACCTCGAAAATTTGCAAGAGTAAAATATAGCAGTTTGGATGTGTGACATTTTATTAATGTCCTTTCAGTAGTTTTGAGATATGCAAAGATATTCAGAGAAGTCAATATAGCGCAGCTAAAATAAAACTTTTACTGTTGTGTAAGATCTATTAGCACTCCTTATAAATAAGACCATCCATTAAGAGCAAATCCAGCTTTTAATCGTTCACTGCGTTAGCCATATTACTAATAGCGATTCATCTTAAGACATAGTTGGCATACAAGTTTATAGTAAAGAAATCTTCTATTTTTTACTTTCTGGAGTTCCCTAATCACAATATTCTCAAGACAAACCTTTTCATTTGCATTGAGAAATAAATGTCCGTCCATTTTGCAGGCGTCACCAGTACAAATAACATTAGTTAAATCGCTTTATAAGGAACCAAACCAAATTAAGTCTCCCAAAACAAAATTTATAGGAAACATTAATCTCCCTGTAATCTGTTGTGATTGCTAAGTGTTTCCAAGTTTCCAAAACCGGTGAGCTTCAAGGGGAAGGTATTTAACGCTTAATGAATATTTATCTGCAGCTAGAAGTTCCATTTCAGCTGCGTGTCACGAAACAGGGCCATTCGCTAACAATCCACTTTAAGTTACGCTCTGACTAATGGGATCCTTTGTTTCGGACATTTAGACGTTGTCTCTCTCAATCACAAGGTGACAAATCTTGCCTTTTCCTTAACGACTTGAGGCCTATGACATCTTTATTAAAAGATCAAGCTATAAAGTAATCTTGCATGACTACAATCCAATGAATAAGTTTCATTTCATGTACTTCAGGTAGCAAAGTTTAGATTACCTTATTTCCAATTTCGGTTTTCAGATGGTTTTTACTATCAGAAAAGGGATTTTAAGATTTCTAAAAGAAATGAATAAGAATGAAAAAGTTATAACATTAATTCAAAACTTTCAGTCTTTCATCTTTTGAAACATCCTTACTACCAATTTTTATAGAATTTCTTGCCATTTATTTTTCGGAAAATATATATTTCCTTATCAATTTTTATTGTATGTCCTTCGAAGGATTTTTTTAAAACTTATATAATTACTATATACAGACTTTTGAATTACTTGAATTCACCAATTAAAAAAAGGGACTTTTTCGGAAAATGAATAAAAATATTGGGTTGTTCGGAAAGTAATTTCGTTTTTTCCCGACAGAGGATTTAATTGTATTTTTTTGCACCCAACTTCACATTTAAGCCGTATAATTTTTATATGCTTTGAGAGTTCATATAGCAAGGCTTGTGTGTGAAGAATTCCAATTAATTCTACGCAGTAGTTTTTGGTTGGTGCCCTTTTAAATATGGAGAGCGATAAGCAGCATTTTCGACATATCGTACTGTTTTACTACAGAAAGGGTAAAAATGCTGTTCAAGCCAGAAAGAAATGGACCGATGTGTATGGAGAAGGTGTGTTGACAGTACGCCAGTGCCAGAACTGGTTCGCTAAATTTTTTAGACGGTAAAACCTTCACCTCAAATGAGGAGGTCAAAAACCACCTCGATCAGTTTTTTGGCAGCAAAGACCAAAAATTTTATGAGCGTGGAATTATGCTACTACCAGAAAGATGGCAAAAGGTGTTGGACCAGAACGGCCAATATATAAATTAATAAAGTATTTGTTTATTATACGAAAACTGTCTTTCATTTCCACAAAAAAAAAAAAAAAAAAAAAAAAAAAAAAAAAAAAAAAAAAAAACGAAATTACTTTCCGAACAACCCAATAGGAGTGCCATTTATTTAATGGGAAATTTTCTGTTTTTTATATCCTTTAGAATTAACTTTTCTTTCTGAATTTTCTATTTTATGCTCTTTCAAAATTTTATATAATTAGTATCAAAAGCTTTTTGAGCTACGTACAGGTATTTACTAATTTGAATGGTGCCATTTTTTTTAAAGTCATAAACTGTGTGCTATAAATTATTTGATTTCTAAATTTATTTTACTTTCTAATGCTAACAAATTGTTACTCCGCAGTCATTTAACGGGAAATGCATCCCACTTCGAGAATGAGAAAATTAAAAATAGTATTTTAAAATTTTATAATATTGTTTAAAAAAGCTATTATAGAGCACAAGTGTTGCTTTTTCTACATAAAATTTATTTACACGAAATTCTTATAGCCGAATAATTTATAATTTTGTACGTAAGTTGCTTTGAATGTAAATGTTTTACTTATAGCTTTCGGAGCCTATGATTAGATACCAGTTTATTGAGCCCTCTAACATTGAATGTATGGAATTTTATACAATTCATATGGAATAAATATGTATTCGTACATTAACCAAATTTCAATAATATCGTATTACTTTTACATTAGTAAAATGCGCCTTTTCGTTAATTTGATATCGAAGAATTTTTATGGCTAAACTGCCCACATTCATTTCACATCTATATAATGGGAATTTCCTCAGATTTCGGGAAGCACGTTGTTAAACAATGGAAAAATATTATAAATCACGAATGTAGCATTATGCACTAAAAACTGTAAAATTATTGTATAAATTTGTATATGAAAATCAAAAGTTCAGATTTTTAAAATTTTATTTGGTGGAAGGAAAAAATGGTAATTGTTTCCTTAGTTTCCATTTATGATTTCTACTTTTGTTTCCAACTCTTTAACCCAGCGTTTCTCAGCCGTTCAGTATTCACGGTCCAGTTTTCAATCATAATTTTCATCGCGCCCAACCGCTTACAATAAAATGTTTAAAACAATAATGCATATTGAGTATTTTGGATTCTTTTTAAAAATTATTTTGACTAACTACCAAAACAAGAGTAAAAGCGAGCCAACGGTGGCGAGAAACAACATTTGGCATTTTGCCAAGCGGATGGTGAACAGATGAAGCGAATGAAAGCGGGAGAGATGTAAATGTTATATTTGAAATGAAAGACAAACAGGGAGATAACGTTAAAAGAATATGAAAGTAGAAAAATTCGTTAATGAAAGTTAACTTAGACGGCGTGAGCTAAATTTAGAAACTGGGAATACATTTTTTCGAATAATAAAAGAAATGAAACAGAAGCACAACTAAACAAAAAAGAAAAAAAAAGTTATGTTTGTGGAAGGGAATCCACACGACCGATGCCGTCTCTAGCAGGCGCAGAGCAAATGTTTTCTCATAGAAAGAAGGAAAATGTTCGATAACGCAAGTTTCAATTCCTTCCAGTCTCATTCGAGTCGATCCTTCTATCTATCGTGAATATGTATGTTATATATGTTTTCGTGTTAATTGCATTATTAAATATTCACGGCATAGATTTATGCAGACTCGTGGATAAAATTTTAAGCGGAAGTAAGCGAGAATTAGACGATAGTCAAGGGCCAACAAATACACAGACGAGCGTGGTTCCGAAAATAAAACTAAGAAAATATTCTCGATAATACTTAAATTTTGGGTTTATCAGTACTGAAGTAAATGGAGAAAAAAGGCCTCTGTGTATTATTTGCTCAAAAATGTTGGCCGCAGACAGCATGAAACCTAATAAACTTAAACGACGATATTTGGAAACGCTTCATAGTGAGTACAACAAACCCAGATAAATCTTCGAACTAAAATCATATAAAAAGCAAAAATTACTTTAAAAAAAACTTTGTGAATAAAAAAGCTTTAATTGCATCTTACAAAGTTTCATATAAAATAGCCAGATGTAAAAACCCTCACGCCATTGGTGAAAAGCTTATTTTGTCAGAAGCAATTCAGATTGCAGAAAATATGTTTGGAGATAATTTTTCTAAACAATTGCAGTTCATAGCTCTTTCAAATGATACTGCTGCTCGTCGTATTGGTGATATAGCTGAAGATGTATAGTATCAGCTTTTCTCGATGTTGCATGACAAATTGTTTTCAGTACAGCTTGATGAAGCAGCAGATAGTAATGAAGATGCTCATTTAATTGCCTATGTTCGATTTTGTGATAACATGTCAATAGTAGAACTGCTTTTCTGCAAACCAATAGAACTCAAAACAACAGCGCTCGCATTATTTGTTATTTTAAATGATTTTATGAATGAGGCAAACGTAGAATGGAAAAATTGCGTCGGAATATGCACCGATGGTGCTCGTTCAATGTCCGGAAGATTCCAAGGTATACAAGCACTTGTAAAACAAAAATCGTCCCAGTGGGTCCGGATACATTGCATGATCCACAGACAAGCTTTAGCTTCGAAAGAAATGAGTCCTGGTCTGAATATTGTGTTAACTACGGTTGTTACCGTAGTAAATTATATAAAAATGAGACCCCTGAAATCGAGAATCTATTTCGCACTTTGTAAAGACATGGGTTCAGTACATTCAGTGTTACTATTTTATTGCGAGGTAAGATGGTTATAGCGCTGGAAAATTTTTGCAACGTGTTTATGAATTAAGAGAAGAATTCGCCATTTTCCCAGAAGAAGAAAACAGACCGGAGGCCGAGAATTTTCGCGATGGTTTATTTGTGATGAAATTGAACTACTGGGTAGAGATATTCGAGAAATTAAATAACTTGAATCAACTCCAAGGAGCAAATAGACATATGTTGGTTTGATTTGATTTGATTTATTGGAGTTTTGTGGCGCAAAAACCATTCTTGATTATGACACATGTTGGATACGAGTGATAAAGTTAATGCTTTTTGTAGAAAATTGGAATTGTGGAACAGAAATTTAAAGCAAAAAAACCTAACAATGTTTGCAAATGTGGATGATTGTACTAAAACTTATAAGGCTGAAGAAAAACATGTAAAAGTTGTTTTTGTAACCATTGAAAATCATTTAGCCATGCTGACAAAGAATTTTAAAAGGTATGTGATAGTATTTGAAACTGATAGCAAGTTACGAGTGGGTTAGGGATTCATTTCATAAGGCATCCTAAGGACTCTCAATTGATGTGGAAAAAAAAAATTCATAGGGTTCATTACAAGTGGCGAAACTAAAAAACAATTCAGTAATAAATCACTATTTGAATTTTGAGCAGGAGTAGAGGATGATTTTTCTGTACTAAAAACAAAGGCATTTTGCATTCTATTACCATTTTCAACATCCTACCTTTGTGAAACTGGATTTTCTGCTATGGATTCTTTGAAGACAAAATACAGATTTCGGATAAATATAGAAACAGAACTGAGATTGGCTATTTCTAATATTAAGCCTTCCTTCGAAAAATTTTGCTCTGAAAGACAGGCCCAAGGAAGTCACTAATAATTATTAAATTTGTTTTTTATTTAGTAAATTTAATTAAGTAAATTTTTATTTATTAAGCTTTTTTACTTTAATAAGTTATTAAATATGTCGAAATGTTTTTTGTTTTCTATGTGTATGTGTGCTTTTTTCCTTTCAGTCAGTTGATCAATTTTTTTAAATAATATTTTATCTTGGATATTCTCTCGACCCCCTTAGGGGGGCGCGCCCCACAGGTTGAGAATCGCTGCTTTAACCTTTCGGAACGCAATGTCACCATTCAAATAAGTAAAAACTGTCATGAAATCACGTCCAAAGGGGAATTGTTTAGAATAAAAATTTCCCCAGTAAACTAAAACAAGAAATCAAAAAATCATTATGAGAAGTGGAATGACCTGATAAGTCCAAGTAAAGATCACTAAAAAAAATTAAGAATTTGTGTTCGGGTGGCAAAAATGGCAGCATAGTAATAATGAGCAGTACATTTTAAAGCATATTTCATATATTTTATTTTCAGAATTTTGGCGGATACAGAAAAGGATATATTCCGTGTATAAAATAAACTACTATAAGACTCGCAATGACCTAATTGATTCAAGTAGAAATTCACAAGGAAAAAAAGATTTTGTTTCCGAGAAGCAACAAAAGGCAATTGAGTAATATTATAAGGCACATTTTAATGCGAAACTTATTGTAATTTGGGAAGTCTAATTGTTCCTCATTAACCAAATGTCATCGAAGCACGTATTTAATTCTAGAGGCCTATTGAATCTGTCGGACATTTTTGGCATCATTTTTTGCACTCGAATGATTAACTGACATCATTCTTAGATGGGTGAGAGAAGCAAAGTCACCCCCCCCCCATCTCAAGATAAGATTTGGCCGTTTGGAAAAAAAAATATTTGGAAAAAAAATCGTTGAATGCTTTGGAAAGTTAATCAAACCTTATATACTGGTCAAATCTTGTATGTTATTAATAGCATGCGGTGAAATATAAAAACGCTCTCACATACAACAAATGATTTGTTCTCCAAAAGGACAGCTTTTAGAATTATTTTTTATGGATATTTTCTTGAAAGCCTATTAGCTTATTAACTGAATAGCTCACGCAAAATTCTAATTAACAGGTAGTTTCTTTTAACCGTGTTGACTTTTCCTGTCAATATTCATTAAAAATTTAATGCTAATTAACTGAATTGCGTTTCTTCAAATTACGCTTTAAGTATTTTAAAAACTGACACACATATTATGGGGAAAACTTTTTCACGACCAAATTAATATGTCAGAAAATAGTAATATGAACACCAACAACTTTAAAATAACGAAATATGAAAAATTAAGGAATGGAATTTTTCCTTAATAAATTTTGAAGCCTAGTCTTGCCAAAATATTTTAATTTCGCTTCATCAGTTTGAACACATAACTAATAATCACGGTACATTGATCAGCATGTTTAATTTAAATCTGAAGATTAAATGATCTCTTTATTTATATGGACCTCTCTATTTAATATGAAAGTTAATCAGACATGAAATTTCCCATGTATATCATTAGATATTTTTCAAAGATATTCAAATAAACCACTGTGGCTAGTGACGATTTGAGTTGACAGTAAGGAAAAAGTTATGCGATTTATTATTATGGCCTATAAAAAATTCTGATAATGATTGAATGTATTTAAAACGAATTTATATATTTTAACATGCTTTAATTTTAAATAATCACAATCAATATCGTCTTTAACGAAATTATATCTAAAACGAACTATTTTATTTCTTAAACTATTTTTATACCTTGAAATCCTACAAGCACACTTATTATTCCTATTACCAGTAACTTGGTCATTTTTAGTTTTATTTGTTTTATCAACTTAAGTTGCTGTCTATTATAGATTTGGTATGCATTTCATTATAACTAGCAAGTTAACGTTTAGATCGATTTAAACTTTTGAAGACGACAACACGGAACAAACTCCAAAAAACCGCACACAGAAAATTTCTGATAAAATATTTCAAGTTAAGATTAAACAGATGTGTCATTTAGTAGCTAAAAGTCACACGAGTCGAAACGTATTTATGACCATTGGAAAAGACTAGCAAGCAATTGGTACGCCCTGCAACAATTAGCCTCACACTCTCTAATCATAGATTTCAATAAATCTTTAAAAATAATTATTTTAAAAGCAGTAGAATTATAATTGCTATAAAATAAAATGGAATTCTGAAATATTTTGGGTGTCTCTGTTTTTTTTGTCTTTTAGAGAAAATGTAAAAAAAAAAAAAATGGGTAGAAAAATTTTAAAATTTTTTATAGATATAAGTTCAAAAAATTTTAAAATTTTGAAAACTAAAGATTATATTTGAATTCCTTACATTACCTCGGAAATAAATGAAAGATAAAAAGAAAATTTTTTTAAATGACAACAATTTTATTAGAAATCTGACTTGTGGGAAGTATTGAAAATTGATTGCTGAAAATTGTTGAGGAGTTTGAGAAGGCATATTGAGTTGCTAAAAAAGTAAATAATTCAAAGCAATATATTTGTTTTAGATAATGAAGCTACATGTAAATGTAATATAAAAAAGTCGATGAGCATTAAAGTTTTAATACGTTTTATTCTGCATTTTTAAAGTCATTTTAAACTGCAGGTTTGAATCCAATTTTATTCAGCAATTTAGAATTTTTTAAAAATAGTGACAGAAATTTTCATGTTTGTAAAAAATTATTTTTAATCAATCTTTGAAACTACTTATTTTTACTCAATACACTGTGTTAGCCAGATTACTTGTCAATCAAATCCTCAATTCAATATATTCTAAAAAATGTATTTATGAAGATCAAACTTTACGATATATTTAATCTGTAACTTTCTGCAAAATCTTCAAAACGTACTATTGAATGAACATTCGAAGTTTTATTTATCCCAAAGTATTGGTAATTATATAATTGGATAAATCTGCTAGAATAAAAAACTGCTGGAGAAATACTATATTCCCTTTAAATATGTAGAAAGCTGAAATAAGATTGCGATGATAAAATTTCTTTTGGGAACCGCCAAGTTTCCGTTTCATTGGAACTTATTTGATATTCTTCTCCGAGGCGGTGTGGCGTGTTTTTCGGAGTATACTTTCAAAGGCAGAAAAATGCATTAGATTTCAGTTTCTTTCCCAGTTTTATCGTATTCTTTACTCATTTGGAATTATCTGCACTATTTCCAATATTTATGAGTTCATTTTCGCATTTCCTTCTTACAACATTGCAAATATTACCATCTAAGGTATGAATAAAAGATGATGATATGTCCTTCTTGAGAAAAAAAGAAAAACACTACTTGTGATGATAAATACTTTCATTTTGTCAAAAAAAAAAAAGAAGTTTGTGTAATTGATACTTAGCAAACTTTCCTAACATGTATTTTGGTAGTACATGATTTAATATATAGTTCCTTGAATACTAGTGCTTTTAGTGAAACTTGAATTTAGTTTACGAATATAATAGTTTGCTTCTTAATGAGGTCAAAATTAAATAAAAATATATAGAGCTATAGAATTTCAAAGTCATAATTTATGAAATAAGATAAATGAAATAAAATAATAAAATAAAAAAATATAATATAATAAATATAATAAATAAATTATGAAATAAAATAATAATTTATGAAAATAAGATAACATGCAGGGTGTTTCAGTGAACCGTTTCAGTACTTCTAAGAGGGGTAGGGTACATCCTGACAACTCGAAATCATATAGCAATGTGGGGTCGGAAATGCTTTCCTGAAGCGGTGTTGCACACAGAAGCACCATAAGGAAAAGAGACAATAGATGAGAAATCGTTTTAATAATACATGAAAAGAAGTAAAAGGTACATGGATTAAAGTAAGTGTTTGAAGTTTCTTCCACGGGCTGCAATGCACGCCTCAATATCCGACGCATGGACGTCCAAACATTCTGGAATACTCCAGACATATCTCGAATCTCTCCGGCAGCTACTGCGATTCTTGCGACGAGCTCCTCAGCAGTGTCAACAGCGGTGTCATAAACTAGCGATTTCATATGACCCCAGAAATAAAAATCAAGACATGATAAGTCGGGTGATCGAGCAGGCCAACGCACGGGACCCCCACGTCCGATCCACCTTTGACCCGTTAGAGACCGTTTAGAGAAAAGCAGTATTTTTCTGAAGCAGATAAAAATTCATCTGCAGATACATTAATTGTAGATTCAATTTCTACAGACAAATTCAGTTTCACATAAAGATTATGGTAGGCAGGAAAATGAATTTCGCATAAACAGTTGAGCAACTAATATCATCGTAGGAGAGATTTCAACGCTATTTGAGTGAAAGTGGATCACAATGAATACACGTAAACCGATTATGCAAAATTTAATTAAGGCTCGTTTGAAAAAAAAATGCACATATATAAATAAAGAATGTACAAAAAGAATAAAGAATGAACACATATATAAATAAAGAATGTACCCTGACTCATAGGGAACATTTTCAATGTACTGATTGTCTTAGTGCATACATATTGCACAGAAGGTCAGCACATCGGATATTTGTTGAGATTCGATATATGTTTGTTTGAGGAATGCATGCCCACATAGGATCCACAGAATGTATAGGAATTCTGGTTTTATTTCTTTAACTAGTCGTAACAGCAGATGCCTCGAAACTGATAAAGTTATTTTATGGCCACCCTGTTTCATTTATGAAAATGTAATTAAAATATGAAATAGAAATGCAAACACATATTTGAATTTAAATGTCGTTACTCAAATGTGTGGATAATTTTAATCGATAAGCATTGCAATTTAAAACCAATAAAAACTATCGATTTCAATATCTAATAAATTCTATTTGAATACATCTAGATAATTCTAAAATCCATATGAATAGGTTGAAAATAATATTAAATGCATGATGATCAATTGAAAATTGGTAGGTAGAAAAATCAACACTTGAGCATTTCCAAGAACGGAGCGTTAACTAAACTTTGTAATAAAATGAAAATAAAACTGAAAATTCTTGAATATTAGTTTATCGTTTATCAATATTTTAAGCCTTTATAAACGCGTTCCATGCCTTCGTTGTTTAAAGCACAATTAAATTTAAACTGAATATTTATGAAGAATTTATTATTTTAGGGGTATCGGATGAATGTAATGAAAATGTTTTCGAATATACGCTCTAATATATGTTAACTTTAATTTATAATAGCAACATGAATTATATTACTTCATTTAAAAAAGATAAAATAATGCAATGAAGGAAAAAAAATATCTTTTTTTACTTTTAAATAGTAAAAAGATAAAAAAAAAATTCTTGTGTCAGTTATTATTTGTTGCACAGAAATTTGCGATAAAAATCCGATTTTAAAATTTAGTAAAATCATACTCACTCGTATGTTGTTGGGCTGACATTGATCCGCATAGAGATGCTTCCTGACTCAAATTTATTTGCCAATGTGACATCATTTCCAAAGAGACAATATCTTGGCATTTTTGTTCCCACAACCCCAGCAAGTATTACACCTGTATGAAGGCCAATGCGCATCTGTAAAAAAGAAATACTTAAACTGAAGCTAAGAAAATATTCAATACAAAATAATTTTTTTAAAAAATGATACTTATTGTTAATATGGAGTGCTTAAAATTCAAAGAAGATAAGAATTAAAAAAAAAATCGTGATTCAATGCCACCGATTAGTTTGATATTTAAAATTCGATTACAATAGTGATAAATAAAAATTGCAAGGATTTTATTGAAAAACTGCAATTGATTTCAGTTGGAACTTAAGAAGCACTAAATGTTACATAAAATACTGGAAAATATTGCAAATTGCATTATATATGTACGATCATTTAAGGTGAAAGAGTAAATATATTTTTCCTTCACAGCAAATTCAATTGCTATTTATCTATTGCCCATCGTTATACTAGGAATCTAGATATTATCTTTTAAAATCGTTGAATTAGGAATAGTATGATCTTACAAATTTTCTATTAAACATACGTCAATTTATTTGATCGTTAAAACTGTAGAGCAACTTATCATTTTACTTTCTTTTACGAATAATTGTTATTACTGAAACGAACTAACGTATTCTTGTTTTAACCTGGAATATAAACTGGTATAGGTGTAGCAAAGTTTAATAATACACATATGGATAAGCATTTAGTAAAGAATCTAAAAAAAGTAGAGCAATTATTCGGAAAATATTACCTTTTTTTCATAAACCAAATACACTATAGATTAATAAACATCGTCATAGAATAATGTAAATTGAATTCAGAATGTAAATAGGCATATTTTGCATTTATAAAATTTCTATGCCTACAAATATTAATTCGTATCAGAAATGCATCATTATTCCAAGTTTCTCAGTTGCATACGACGAAATGAGATCTGAAAGCATATGAAAACCCTTTTTCCCTTGCGCAAATTATTTTCATATTTTCAAAAAGATTTTTAGTAAAGAGAACTGTTACCTTTGAAATCTTTTCTTTGATTTGGATGTACTTATTTAAGATATATGACTCCCGTGCAACACTCCATACTGTAGAAAAATGTCTCCATCATTAATAACTCTGCACTACTCTCCTATGCACATCATAAGCTACCAGCTTCATAATAAATATTTTTTACCCTCTCTAACGACTTGCTTTCGCTTTTATCTCCTTTACTGGATTAACGACTTTTAAGATACCGTGCCACTTAAGACGTTCGTAAAAAAGCTCCCTAAAAATAATGATGCTTTTGCAAGAATCTTTAATAACACGGCCTGGTGTACGTGTTTATAACGCCGCCACTAACATCATCTTATTATAAGTAAATGAAATTCCTCAGTTAATGCGCTCATATGAACTAAAACCATCATTGGCATACGATTAAAAACTTCCTCATCTTTCTCTTACGCTGAAGAGATAAGACAAATTGAACCACTGAAATGATCTCATAATTAAACGTCTGATATCGATAATGACCAGTCATTCCGACTTTCTTTGTCGATGTAAAGAACAGCATTTCATATTATAAATTAAATGAGCTAACGTTCACTATGAGGCCTCTTTCCGTATAGAAGGAAGAATCGGAAGGGGTTTTGTTACCTATTTTGATAGTTTTCTATTGAGTAATAAATACCTCAGTAACATTCGTAGGCATGCATTTTCCTCTGAAATAAGGAATATAGTTTTATGCTAAGAATGAAAAAAATTATAGGTATTAGGTACCACTATATATATATATATAGAAGAGACATATATATATAGAGAGATATATATATATAGAGACATATATATATATATATATAGAGAGAGAGAGAGAGATATATAGAGAGAGACATATATATATATATATATATATATATAAATAATGCTATAAAGGAATTCAAACTCAGCCATCAAAACATTCAATCATGCGTTTTTGCAAATTACTTACTCCGCAGTAGAATTTTTGTTTTCATTTCATAATATATTTAATTTCACTTTTTTATTAAGCACTAGAGGTTTAAGAGTATTAGAAAATTTATATTGATATTTGTTCCATTTTTCAAGTACATGAATTCATAATATCTTAGAACATTCATTCCATTGGTCCTTCATTTTTAATTTTCAGCAAAATTTGGCGAACAAATTCTATATCTTTTTGGTAATTTAACATATTTGATTAACGAAACTAAACAGTATTATTTTGTACTATGCCAAATTAAATTTTTCGAGGTTTAGGTAACAGTATTTTATTAAAAATGTGAATTTTTTCTTCTTTTAAGCAATATAAAGAAAAATTTTAAATCGCATTGTAATTAAGATGTGAACACATTTTTAAAGAAATATCCGTGATATGTAATGACTGAAAACAGGTCTGTGACCGAATGAAACGAAGAACGCGTCTGGCGATAAATTATGATTGATTTAAAACCCTTCCTATCGTTCTTTACTTTAGAACCATAAAACATATTTTTCTCGCGGCTGTGAAAAAAATGCCTTCTACTTTGATTGATAAAGATGGATTAGAAAACAACTAAACAACATCGATACGTTACCAAACAAGGTTAATCACACTTCAAAAACAATTCGCAGACATACGAAGCGAATAAATGTGCTTGAAAATTGCTTGTCAAGTCAAATGGGCTAATCATTCATGAGAACAGTGGGTTTAAAGAAATTTTACCGTCAGAAATCCATGGAGTCAATTTTCACTGAAGTATTTATCTCACGTCTTTAAAGAATGATGGTCAACCTCTGTAGGAATGATAAATAATATGATAATTAAATAGAGTTAGTTGATACCTCCTCCACAAACATTTTTTTAAGTTTGAAATCCCTCTTTCTCCAATTATTATACATTTATCAATTAAAGAATGCATTCACTCACTTCAAAAAGGATAGATTCCCTATATTTATGCTGAAGCATTCACATAATAAATATCATATAAAATTAGGTTCTGAAAATATTAAAATTCTGTCATTGAAATATTGCGCTGCAAATATTAAAAATGTAAAATTTCATCGATAACACGCAATTTTACAAAGTTTTAAGTTTATAATCTGCATCATCATTGGAAGAATTAGAAAAATGCTAGATACTTTTGAAAGGGCTGGCCAATTTATGTGCCACCATTGTAATAAATGAATACCTGTGAATGGTAAGAACTTAGAATTTTCGTATGCTCCAACGTCACAAATGTGAAGTTTCTGCTTATGCATTTCATATGATTTGAGATTAGTTTTTTGCTTTCTAGCTTATCCGGGAATCTAAACATTGCATTTTGAAACATTCCGAATATGTTTTGACCCTATTCCTACTATTTAGTTTCTAATTTTAAGGCCAAAATTTGATTAGAAACCATAGCATATTTTATAGAGTAAAACTCTATATAAATGCCATACTGGTACTAACAGTATAAATGCCATACTGATTTTTCGTTTCCGTATTTATGATAGTTCCAATGTCACAAATATGTTCTGAGTAAAAATGAAGCAATCTAATATAAATGATATTCTCACAGTGATTTTACCTCCACAGTTTCATTTATTCATATCATTATTACACACGTATACTGTATAAAGAAGCTGTAATAAATAGACTTGTTGATACTTCAAGAATACAGAAGAGATCTAGTGTAGATAGTTTGAGAATACATGCAGCTGCTGGATAAACGTAGTAACAAAATATGTAATGAAAGATTGATAGTGATACTTTATATTTCACTTTAGAAACTTTTTGGACATCACAAGAGATTTTCAAACAGTTATTCTATAGGATCTTAAACACAATTTGATTTAAAAAGTAATAAATACATAAGTTTTATACATTTATTAAATAAAAGTATAATATAAGCATCTTTATTCAGAAAGATATATCTTTTGTGCAGATTAAATTATCTCTTAGCAAACAGTATTACAAGTATTTTTTGAAAAATATACAGAGAAGATAAAGCGTGGTGTTTGTTATAAACAACCTAAGAAATTCCCCTGTAAATACATATATTTAAGAGAAATACATTTTCTTAATTCTCTGTATTGTTATTTCATGAACTATGTTCGACTAAATCAATTTATACCATTACATCGTACCATCATGATTAAAAAATTCTTAATTTTAAAAATTGTATTAATTAAATTAGAATTCGGCAGAATTTTCTTAATTTTACCTATATGCATCAAAAACTTTTATAATTGTTGTCATTTATTTAATTGCATTATTATGATTTTTGTGGTTTTACCAAATATTATTGCGCCATTTAGATAGAAAATGTTTGGAAAGAGAGTCGTTTTTTATAAATTATCTCTAAAATTTGTTTGAAGGAAATTAAATTGAAATATTAAAATTAAAATGAAGGAATTGAACTCTTATTAAAATTAAATTGGGGGAATTGTTAAATGAATAAGCAATAACCTTTATGTATAAAGGAAATACATAATATTTATTTTTAAAAAGTCGGAATACTTGTGAAAAAAGGAAAGTACAATCAAATTCATACGTAACTAAAAGCGTACCTGTAATTGTATATTCTATTTTATATATACCTGTGTATATACCTCAGCCTCTATAATTTTCTATTAACAGTTATTTACGCTATTATTTGTACGAAATTAATTATTTTTGCAGTCGATACATAATGAGACGTTATGCATTAAATGTTTTAAAAATTCAATAAACAGAATATAATTGAATTACATGGATTTTTTTCTAATATATTTTTCTTTTAACTGTGAATTAAATGCACTTCGCAATTGCACCCACTTTATTCAATTCCCGAAGCAAAGCTTTATCAGGGTGTAAATTTAATAATTCTGAACATCATTAGAAGCCTTTTGGAAAATGAAAATAATTTGTGAAATTTTATTTTTCTGTTTCAGAACTATAAACCTTTAAAGAATAAATAGTAATGTTACGGTAAATTGTTTGAGTCTGCGAAAATTCCGAAACATAAATGGCTTTGTAAGAAATTATTTAAAGAAATACAGCTAAAGCAAATGAACATAAGTGATCTAATGTGTTAAAGAAGGGAGACATAAATAGGAATAAAAAGATTATGCGTGCTGTCCTCAGGTTATGCTCTCGAACATTTTAGAATTATATGTAATTTATTGTCTCACAGAAATAGGACTGATTCTGGAAGTTTCCCCGTCTCTTCTCCAAGCTAAACACAAATGGGGGCTAGTTTTCTCTGAAAGACCTATATGCAATCTTTACCCATTTATAAATGAATTAAGTAAAACTTCTATCTAAATGATCTAATGAAATCTACCCTTATATTATGTGTCCAAGTTTGATGGACTTGCATAGATGTGATAGATGTAATATCATTAGACTCAATACCATCACATTCATAAAATGTAATTCATTTAAGCTTTGGAATTCTCCATATCTCAAATCCTTTAAGAATCATTAAATTATCACGCAGATATTTGCATTTATAATAATGACATTAAAATGATACCTTAGTAGAATAAAGGCCACATACAAACAACTTTTCTATAAAATCAATCGCCATTGCTCTGTTATTGGTAAAATTGAATTATGAATAAAGCGAAAGGCTTCGAAGCTTTTGTGGGATTTTTATTATATTCCTTAAATGAAAGATATTTATGGAAAAGGCTTAATCTTAGTTGTCTAGAAAACGCTCCATTAAATTTACGACCAATTGTGGAAGTTTGCATACTTAAATATGAATGAATGCTATATATTTGGGAAATTTAGGATGAAAAGTAAGTGAACAGAACTTGAAATCAATATTGGAACAATATTTAGTGGAAGAATGTTGCAATTGATAGATATCTCAATAATATATTTAAACAGAATTGCTCGATTCTATAAGCAATAAGTACTCTCATTGCTTCTGTGTATTCAGCAGATCATGATAAACATAGAGCAAAAGATTTCTAAATCATTTGATTTGTTGTTATATAAAAGCTTTCATAAAATATGGAAGACATTCAAGGTAATATTTTGGAACATTTAAAATTAATGAAATCTCTAAGTGTACATCTATGAACACAACGGAAATTTAGGATAGTTGTCAACTTGAAAACTTTGCCATAATTTAAATACTCGATAACTGGAATCTAAATGGCACAAAGCAGCCAAAATGATTATTTTAATGTATTTTAAATAATTTTTCAACTTCGCATATTATTGAAATTATTAATCCAAAACAGATTTAATATTTTTCAGTTAGTAGTGAAATTGATAAATAAATCTGAAGCAAATACATCGAATTTTAGAAATTTTTAAAAAAACCTAGAAATTTTCTTGGTTATTAGCCATTAAGATAAATACTCCAATTTGAAAATGGAGTGAAAAAGTTTATTCAAAAATAGTGCCATAATATACGATTTTATCATTTTGCAATTTCAATGATATTGATAATATAATAGCGCATTCATAAGCAGAAAGCAAAAAATGCATATATTTTAAAAAAAATATTGATCATATGAAGTTTAAAATTTGCCAAAAGAGGAACTAAAAATAACTAGCATTTCCAAATCACATAAATCAATTTGTTTTTGGCAGGGAAAGATAATTCATTTTAAAGAAATATAAATAAATCATTATTTTAATGATGCTCTGATATGGACATCGGTACATTCGAGAATAAAATATATTCTTTTGTTTCGAAATGTATTGCATATTCAATATCAGATATAGGATTATGATATGAATTGGCATAGCCTTTCTAACGAGGAATATGAGCATTACATAAACGAATGAAAAACTTTGAGATTATTAAATGTTTACTTTATCGGCATAAAATGTGGCTATTTACGGTAATGTTGTTGGCTATGGTTTCAGTTTATTTCTCAATTTATTTACATGATCAGTCACTTTATCAACTACTTCTCTGACTTTCTGTTTCTGATTGGAGTTAGATCATTAAATGCATTTGAAAAAGTTAATCTTATAGCTTGTGGATTTCAAACTTAAGTATTCTATTATACTTTTTTAATATTTTATGATAAATGAATAATATTTTTTTATGAAGTATATAAAATAATAAGAATTTTCAGATAGAAACTTTAAAAAAATAATTTTAAAATGGTAGCATGCGTTAAGCATTGGTTAATTTAAGCATTGGTTAATTTAGCAGCATAGGTTAATAGCATTTAGCAGCATAGGTAGCATTGGTTAATTTAAATTTTATTATTTCATAATCATCTCAAATGATGACGCTTACTTACAGAACGAAATTAAAAAGTCTTCAGTTTTCAATAAATAATTTTCTGATTTATCTTAGATGACTTATTAAATTTTATGATCCTAAAATAAATATTCTTCCATCAAAATACAACTGATTCATATGGATATTTTGACATATATGCTTGAAAGAGGAGCATTTATTCAGTATTTTTTATTGTTTTTTTAATGTTACTGGGCAACGAATTTATGCAATCTTAAAAAAGTCTGATTATAAGAAAAGAAACATTTGTAGCTTAACAAAACAAAAACTTTCTGTTAATGTATGCTAATTAAAACCGAAATACTCGGAACTGATAGCCAAGCTTTGTCTTAAAGCTTTCACATCATAATTTCGCTGAGAGTATAGGATTAGAATCTCTACATCAGTTCTTCGGGAAAAAATCAAGAGAAGGATGAATTCCTTGTTTTTTCATTTAAATATATTACCTATGTACTTGCATTTAGTATTCTGAAATAGAAAATCATATTCTAAGAAATGCATGGTTGCCCTTTTTTATTTTTGGTGCCCTTTTTTATTTCCAAAATTTAAAAAAAGAAAAAATAATTTTGTCTATGCTCTAGAATAAGAAAATGCTTTGGATTTACCATTATTCCAATTATTTATTTCTAACATGTTCCCTCTTCTTTCTGAAATAAAATATTCTATAACAACAATTAACTAAAGGTAAATTTTTAAAAAAAGTTTTATCAAAATAAAATTATTATTCCCTTACAGAAAAATGAATGTGTAATAAACTTAATTATTAACACAGTTATTAAGAATGGGTACTTTTTAAATTGATTAGAAAAGCTACAAACAGAAAATGAATCAATTATGAAATCCGCCCCCACTAAAACATTTAAATGGTATTTCTAAAACATTTTTAAGAACAAGTCTTTAGAAAATTCAGTTCTTATCTGCAATCAATTTTATTGAAATATAATTTAACTATAAAATTATGTTAGTCAATCTAAAAATAATAGGCAAGAGATAAATTTTATATCTAAGAACTAAATATGGTTCTTATCCTTTTACATTTAAATTTAAATGGCATAATAAATGAAAATGGTGATTAATTACTTACTTCTGTAAATTTAGAGTATTTAAGTACAAAACTGAGAAAACTGGTTACCATTTTTAGTTAGTTAATTTTGAAATACGATGGGCCTCATTATTTTAAAATATCCCATGCTTGTTAAAGCTTATAATTCGAAACCTTCCTTTTGCTTATAAAAAAATATATATGGCCTATCAAATATAAAGCTCCAAAATAGGCCTTAAGCCGTATTACGACAAAAGAACTGCCAAAAATGACAATCATGAAGGCATACAATCTTTTTTGCTGAGCTTTTGGGATGAAAATGATGTAAAATATCATCTGGACAGTTTCAGACTTAAGAAGATTACTTGAACATCTCAGAATAGTTTGTAACCTAACTCGCATAAATGTTTAGTCTTTAAAAAGTAACAGGTTTTGTATACGAATATAGATGTATTTAAAAAACGAGTGGATCCTTGAATTATATTTAAACTGTTAATAACTGATCTGATAAAATTTAAAATATTTTTTAAGTTAATTATATTCAATGAATTGATTATTTATCTACTACTTTATATATAAATATTCGGTCTATACCTGCGTATAATTAAATTAAATTAAATTCAATTTAAATACTAATTTTTGATGTTTTCACATATGGAAAATATCAAAAAATAATTAAAATATTTTTAAATAAATAATTTAAAAAAATAAATACGATAAAAATAAACATAACACAAAGTCAAAATATCCAAAATAATTATCCGAATCAATTTTATCCGAATCAAGAATCATGTATGGCAAGTTAAGCTCTTTATTACAATTCTTTATTACAATTCTTCCCTTATGTCTACATATGATCGGATGGTGGGCAATACTTTGTAATTCAGTGTAGTCCATTAACATATCTTTGAATTAAATAATTATTTAAGTTAGGCGTCCATATTATGTCATCTTAGTTCTATTCATATTTTATACAAATTTCATTAAAGAATTGTATTAGTGAAACTAATATTCATAAAACTAATTTCATTGTGGTACATCACATTTGGAATGACACTGCAAACATATCAGTATTAAGGACGTAGAATAAAATAAACATGCGTTGCAATGGCAATTTTTATATTTTTAGCGAGATAATGAATGTGATTTGAATTTTTAAAAAAATTCTAGACATAATGCTTCATTAATAAATTGTCAAACATATTAGAAAAATATTTTTTTTTTCAGTACTGTTATGCATGCTTATTACATCCAGATTTATAATAAACCAAACATAAGAGTTTGTTTGATTATATTTTGAATTTTCAGGTAAGTTAAGTATTCATATTCCAAATCTGAAGTGGATGTTCTGATTAAACCTTAACAGTCGTAGAATCTGAAATAATTCACTAGTAACTGGTTTTCGAATATTTCATTTGCCAATAATTGCTCATTTAGCTAATTGAAATTACACCAGTGCATCTCGGATAACGTTTTGATATTACATGCAAAATTTGTGCATGAACAAAAATTAAAGATATAATGTTAAAACATAAAACTTAAACAAATCATACAGGAGAAGCCAGATCATCAAATACAAATTTAAAAATTCTACAGAAATACAAAATAGTCATTTGCAAAATGATCTAAACAATTTGGATCTCAAAAACGAAATGAAATATATAAAGATATTGCCTTTTTTTTTACATAGATTTAACTAAAGAATTCCGGTGAATTAAAAACAGTAATTTGTTGTAACATTAGTACGATAAAATAGAATATATGCTGTAAATTTCAAACAAAAAAGACTAATTATATTTATTATTTAAAATTATTAAAATAATAAATATTGATTGTTGTTTAGATAGTTTAAAATTATTCAACAACTTGATTTCAGTTTAATTACAAAGTGCAGAATTAAAGCAAGTGGGGCAGGTTTTTTAATGATTAAAAATAAACAGAATAAGACAATATCCTTAAGATTCTATACATATTATATTGATGAAAAGTATTTTTTTAATTTCAAATATTTATTAAGCTTTCGAAGAAGCGATAAAATTAAAATTCTGCTGCATGCCAGTTTATTTCTGCGAAGAGAGAACATTTTTTTTATTACCGTTTGAATAAAATAATAAAAAAACCCTGGAAGAATGTAATTTTCAATTATTATTATTATTTTTATTATTATTATTATTTTCAATTATTATTATTTCAGTTATTATTTAATTATTATCAGTTATTATTATTTTCAATTATTGAGAGACAAAAATTAGGACAAATATTTTTTTAAACTAAAAGTTGAATTTTATTCTATTAGGAAATTTTTAATCGAATAACCGTTTCAAATTACTACTTTATCTATCGGTGTCAAAAGCAATTCCAGAAAGTAAAAAATTATTAAAATAACTAAAACTCTATAAGACAGACTTTATTCTTGGATTATTTATAAAATACAGAATTTTGGAATGATCAATGTTTTAAAACACTAAAGCTTTTACTGATTAGTCATCGCTTTGATTTAAAGCTAGAATGACAAACCAGAAATTCGTTTGAGAATCCACGAATAGTAGAAAATGCTCACCATTAGGATTGGCCATGGAAGGAATAAACGTCTGTAAGAGTTTGAACATAATCTTTTTTCAACATTAATTAGGAACTGAATAAGAAAGAATTTACTTAAAGAGATCGAAAATAATTTAAATATTTCATGTCAGGAAATAAAATAAAATCCAATTATTTTAATGAACAATAATCAGTGTAGAATTGGGAATAAAATGCTCAAGCAAGAATCGATTCAAATCAAAGATGAAGAATGTCCAATGAAGATTGAATTTTTAATTATTAAAAAAAATTAATAACTTTTCCTTCTTTTTTGCTTAATTTAATTTCAATGATGATACTTCCGTACTGAATACAACGTGATACCAAAGTTATGCCACAGCCCCTATTCAGACTTCCGTTAATAAAAAGAGAAAGTTTCGATTTTATCATTCCCTTATCTTAGAAATTCGAGAGTTCGCGGAATCTAGAAAAATTTCTGCGTTATATCAATGCCATCCCAACCTTAAAACAATTTATAATGTTTAATTTTATGGAATATTTGAAATATTTAATGTACACATTAAAAATTTCTAAGATAAAAGATTTGTCTCTGTAAGAAAAAATAAATGATGCTTGTTTGGATTGAAGAACTTTTACCGGAAAATTTGTTGTTTGGAAGTTTTCAGTTCTCTCTCCTTATATACCGGAAGCTTAAATATTTTTCTTTCGAAATTTCTATCTATCTATATATCTTGATTTTTTTTATATTTCTTTCTTATCGAGATCTATTATTTTAATTAAGTTCTCATTTGTTAGGGCCAATTTTTTAAATCTTTTTCTTCATCGAATTCCTGATGCGCTAAAGTTCTCAGATTTTATAAAGTTGTGTGTTTCCAATGAAAATATGATATGTAGTTTAGAGATTAATAAAGTCTAGTTGTTAATAACATGAGAAGTAAAATCAGGTAGTGAATTTGAGTTGAGATTAGCTGTAAATTTCCATGATAATTATAACAAAGAGTTATAAAAAGTTTTAAAGATAAAAAAAAATTAGAAAATAATAATTAATAACAAGAAGAAAAAGGTTTATGGTGTATTAAAAGTAGAAAACAATTTTTTTTAAATAAAAAATTTGAAAAAGAAATCCTAAACTGCAAACACGCGAGACGCTGAAAACATAATAGGGAAGTTAAGCCATAAAACTCATAACAGTGAAAAGTCATAAATATATATTAAAAATGAAAATAACTTATTCATCATATCATACCATACAGCAAATGTGATTGAAAATTCAGTTTCTTTAGAGTATCACTATCAGAACCTTGTGCTTTTATGATTTTGTACTGACGTTCATAATTCCACTTTTTAGGATGCTAATAAGAGTAGGTTTTTAAAAACTTCTTTACTTTTATTATTGATTCCGCGTCTAAATAATATATATAAAAATATTTTGTCTACTTCATGGACATTTGAAATAATTCTTATATAGCATGCACATATTAAGGTTTACTTATCAAATATCTAAGTAATGATTTCCTTTTTTTTCTGACTTTCAAAATATGGATGATATTTTACAATAATCAGAAGTTTCTTATTCAATACTAGATAATATTTTATTGAAAAACAGCTATTTCGTTGAGGAAAATGTTGACGCTTTTCTTTGTATTTTTAAATAAGAAGCATTCTATAATATATCAAAAGATTTCTTTTTAAATACAGAAGATTGTCAGTTACAAATATTAAGAAATGAAAGAAGAATTAAAAACGGCAATGAAAATGATTCATGGTCTAAAAAAAATCTATATTTGAGAAAATTAAGAAATACATGATAATAAAAATAAGTTTCTTTAAAGCACTACAGCGTAAAAATAGAAACTAATAATTTTTATTGTACATCTGGAGGTCAAAACAAAAAACGTGAGATACTAGTATAATTATTTTATGTAAATTATAATTAATATCGCATTTATAATTTAGAAAAATCACTACCTTTTGATATTCACCGTATTGAAAATTCCAGATTCAAAAAATATTTTCTGTTTATAGAACATTAAATAAAGAACATTTCAGATTGTTTTTATCATATATTCATATTTTTAGAATAGATCTCATCACTGATAACTATACTTTCAAATTCCAGTTGCAATTATGACTTCTATTCTATAATGGAATTCTAATTTCCGCAATTAACATTTCGAACAGTTAAAATAATAATGAGCCGTACGATTTTATTTCGAAATAATTCCTTTCTAAGGGAAAATAATATTCTTGCACACGTTAAAGAAATAGAGAATTTCGGTAGCTAAAACATTTCTGCTTCATTTTGGCTGAAACAGGAACTGTTACATTCATAATTCTCCTCCATTACGAATAAGTTTCTTTCGAGATCATTACGATTTCTAGAGAGAGAAAAAAAGAAACCATGATTGCGAATAGCGTCACCAGATGGTTGCATCGACTCGATAGAGAATAATTGCAGTTACGAAGTTCTTATCTAACCTGCTTGCATATGAGAAGAAATCAATTTGTGGACGCCCTTTTATTCCTACTGAAAAGGAGTCGAGATAAGGCTTCTCTCATTACGCAGAAAACGTGTTGCAACTAAACAGATGGTGCTAAAAATTAAACAATTTCATCTCAGTAGCACTCTTAATGCGTTGAATGCTCGGATATGTTAAAAAACTCGGCAAAATTATTTTAATTTGATTACGAAATATTTCCTTCTGTAATGTCGTTAAACTTGAGACTGTGAGATAAATGGCGAAATGTATTGGAAGAATGCATAGTTTTTGCTAAGCATTTTACATCTAAAAGTATATTAAAGAAATGTATTAAAATAAATAATCTCATGAGAAGATACGCTGATCTTGAATTTCCTCAGATGCTTGACCTATAACGTGAAATTTAATTTTGGACAAAATCAAAAACTTATTAATATTAGTGTAAATAAAATACTGTGTGGCTATGTATTTTTGTATGTATGATCTCCTTAACAACTAGCAGAATTCAACCAAATTTTACGGATTTATTATTTAAGATTAGACAAGAGATAAAATATTGTTGATTTTTCAGAATGCTAAAACTAATTAAATATTAAATAAATTAGAAATTAGTTAAAATATTTGCATGTATCCGCCCTAACTTCGGAGGAAAATACTGAAAATAAAATATTTTTACTCCATCGGAAAATTCATAATTTTACTTTTTCAGCGATATCAGTTTATTTTTGGTGCAATATTTCTTTCAACTAATATTATTTAAGAAACATTCAGAGCAAATGAATTTAAAAAGTAAGAAGATATATAAGTATTGCTTAGTAAGGCTGCTGAACTAATCTATAATTATTTTCTTCTTTTATTTTAATACATATTAATACAAACCTCTTTTGTTTTAATACATATCTGTTGATTATGTTTTTATTATTTTAAAAGAAGCAATACAATAATATCTAAAAACAAGCCGAAGTCGATCAATTGCAAGAAGGCAAAAAAATCCAGGCTTTTATGAATATATAAAAAAGATGCTCGATAGCAACAACGGTTCCAAGCTATGAGAAATGAATCAAATTTGACATTTCTTCCACAGTAACGTTTGAGGAAATTATGAACAAATGTTTTTACACAATTTCAAAATTTGATGTTTGATCTTTTCAGCGATACCAATTTCATTTCGGTGTAAATTTTTCTCCAAATCTTCTTACTTTTTAAAAGTACTTAGCGCAAGCTATTTTAAAATAAACATGTGGGTCCTTCTTTGATGAGAAATGCTAAACCTTAGAAGTAATCTTTCTTTGCCTTTTTCATGTTTTAGAATGCATTTCGATAATTTTTTTAAGATTTAAAGTGGTGATTGACGATGCTTAAAATAAGACATAAGATAATCACTCACACTCAGACCAAAGTAATGAAAGTAAATATTCCGCAAGCAAATCAAATATGCTTTTATTGTTGAAGAACAATATATTTCAAAGATACTTAGATCTAATTACATTATCACTTTGAGAAAAGTCATTAAGATGTACTTTTTTCTTCTTGGATCTTCAAATATTTATTTTATTGAGCAGTACATTTTATAGCACTATTTTAGTTGAATATAAACATATATTTTGGTGATGAAACGATAAAAGTAAAATTGCCCATTTTTGTCTATTTTTTCTTATTTCAAAGTCCTCTGGGCTCTTAAAATAGTATACATGAAAGGATTTTAATTCCAAGAAATGTCGGTTAGTTTTGTAAAAACGCAGTGCCATTTCATCTATGATTTTCTTCCATTACGAATATTTTTTAAAACATGGCAATTTCTAGTGAGAAAAAAATAAGGAATCATGATTACTAATAAAGTCACCTCATGGTTGTATCGACTCGATAGAAAACAGCTGCAGTTACAAAGTTCTTTCCTAACGTGCTTGCATATCAGAAGAAATCAATAAGTTTTAAGGAGTTTTACTTTCTCTGAAAAGGACGTTGGGATCAAGTTTCGCCGATTAAACAGAAAAGGTGTTTCAACTAGGCAGATGGTGCTGAAAGTTAAACGCTTTCATCTCAGTAGCATTTTCAATGCTTCCAGCGTTTGGAAATAGCAATAAAATTTGCAACAACGGGAGAGTTTGGCTGCGGAATACTCTCCTCTGAAGAGTAGTTAAAACAAGCGACTGTAAAAGAGAAGGCGAAACGCAAATGAAAACTGTATATTTAATGTTATTACATATCGTAAAGTACTTAACTGGGTATATTAACCTAAATAATATCAGGGGGAACGATACATTGATTTTGAATTTCCATGGTCGTTTGATAGATGCAGAATTTAAATATTTTAGAGTGATTTTATTTATTTATTCGTATATAACTGCACAGATGGTATCGATACCATAAATCAAATCACAGTAAAATGGTTTGGATTATGATTAGAAAACATGTACAGTAAAATAAATAATAATAAACAAAACGAACATTCTTAGAAACAATTTTTTTATAGGGTGCTAAAATGCAGAAAGTAAATTTTTTTAACAGAAGCATTAAAAACTGAAAAACAGGTAACGAATTTACAATTAAAATATATTAAATTTTTAGAGAATGGCCAGGTATTTAATTTCATAACATATACTTTATAGTTTAATCTCTTTATGATATTGTTACACTACCTCATGCCTTTCCTATTTCCTTTTCATATTTATATTTTTGATCGACAATTATTTTAATTTCCCTCCTTTTAGCACAAAAATAAAAGAACATATTTTTATAGCAATTTCTCTTATTTTTAAAAAATAATTCATAATACTTTTATGAAATTTAAAGTATTTCTTTCACAAATTCAACATTCGATGTCGCCACTCATGCGAAATAGAAATTTTATTAAAATCTGTCGATTAAATGATAATTTAGTTCAACAAATATTGAGATATTGTATTGCCATCGGCAACACCTAGGCTTCATTTTTTTAAAAATACTTTTGAAGGTTTCTCTAATATGTATAGAAAAGAATGAAAAATCAATTACAAAATCCCATCTTGACAAATCGTGTTAGATAAGGGCATAATAAAGGCTTGAAAAGAGGAAAACGTAAAGTTGGAACTTTTCTTAAAAAATTCTTTTGAGATATAAAAAATGTGAATATCTTGGTTTGAATAAAATGCTTAGAATGGTGCAATACATCAGTAAAAGCACAACATTTATAATTAAAAAAATCCTTGAAAAGAACACCCATTAATTTTTTTTACATTATGAAAAGTCTTCACTGTACTCTTAAAATTAAACAAAGGTAAGATTTATTTTTGTAAACTAGAAAGACAATTAACACACTAGGATATTTACATTTGTCCATGTTTTCAATAGAGTATCTACTGTTATTAAATCGTTATAAATTGAACACTGTGTTAACAAAAGGCTACGGTTACTTATAATTTGTAAATATTATATTTGATGATGTTTTTATAATAGGATGTAAAATGATTATTGTTTTAAATTATGTACTGTTTATTGCACCAAACTTCTCAACATACATATGAATAATAAAACTGAAATAAAAATTAAACACTATTTTTTATTCAATTTTTAATGATTTTTTAATTATTATAATCTTATCAATCTGAAAGGCCAATTTCAAAGGTGAACAATAACAACCATAAAATTATTTATGGGATTTGTGGTTTTCAGTGTATAAAACATCTATACCGGATATACAACCCTAGTTTATAAATTTCTTTGCGTGATTTTAAACCATTAAAAAAACCTGCGTAATGATCATGGGGTTCATTAAAAAGTATTTTTTCCCCCTAAAAGCTGTTTAGTATCTTTATCTTATTTACAACCCTTTTTGGTTTTCAAATTACTGGTGTGAGCATTAAAAGTTTGTAAACTTGTATTAGATAGTTTATTCTCATTAAATAATTTCATTTCTTGCAATTTCAAACGACTTTATTCTTACTAAATGTATGATAAATTCCAGTAAAGTTAAATTTTACTCTTTTTTGATAATTCTGACTGAAATTTCCTCAAGTTATTGAGAATATTCAGAAAACAAAATTTTTCTTAAGAAAATACCAAAATGCTGAAAATCATATCTAGGAATTTAGTAATCATTCATGCTTTTTAAATGTATATGTGAAGAAGAAAAGAAGTTTCATCAAGTATTACAATCATGTAAAGAATAATCGAGAATATTGTCGTTAGGCTAAGATACGATTCTTCAGAAAAATCAAAATTGTGAAAATAAATTTATATCTTTCAAAACTATGCTAAAAATACAAAAAATTTTAAAAATTTATTTATATGTACAAAATAAAATTTTCAGAATTCAATATGCAAAAAACTTTCAGATAATTACGCTCAAAAACATTCGGAAAATATGTTAGAATTTTCTTTAACAATAAGAGTTGCTTTATATTAAATATAATTATTGAATTCCAGTGTTCCTGGAATCATAAACCTCTTAATCTTTGATTTGATATTCTGTCTTTGGCAAACGCATTGAAAAGGAGAGAGGGGAGAGGAAAAGAATAAAAACAGAGAGACTCGGCTGAAAAAAAAATACTCTCAGTGATTAAAGAACACAAAAGAAGCTGAAGCAGTTTCTTTCCATCGTCCTACATAAGCACATTTTTTTTCGTTCTCCTACAGAAAAATTCTACGTTTCACGCATCCTGAGCAGTGAAAGAAAAGTGGTGGGATTCTCAAATCTCCTCTCTAGAGTTCCTTTTTAACTTATTAAAGGACCGTTCTTCCCTGAGGAAAAATAGGTAGTGAATTTGTCACTCTTGTATTTGATGTGATGAATAATTCAGAGCTTGAAAGCTCTTCACACGTATTGTGTTCGAATGTGTAGCCGAGAGTGATGAAACACATTTGTGGACATTTTATATTACATTCAGAATAACACCAGCTAAAAAGTTCAGTTTTAAATGATGGCTGTGAACATTTTAAATGGTTGTTAAAAACAAATATTAAAAGGGGTTATAAAAAGGTCTAATTATTTAGAATTATGTTAATTATTTCACTACCGAAACTAAACTTTTTATTTCTGATTTAAGCAAATTTTGTCATAAGAATTCCTGATTTTAAAATACGTTAGTTTTTCAAATTTTTATATTTTCCTTATTTCATGTTTTTAGCTGTTATTTGTAATTTGGGTATCACGTACTAATCGGTTCTGAAGTGTATTAATGATGTATAATAGGACTGCATCCTCAAGACTGTTGTCTTTTATTTTACTTCCATCTGTCAAATTATTTGAAATAATTATATTAAAACAAAAAGGAACACGATCAAATAACTTTTTATTCCTGACAAAAAGTTAAGACATTAGACAGAACTTGTATTTTAGAAAATTTCTTTTCATCTTGAGTTTAAGAAGCTGCATTTCCATATATTGTAAATTTAAGTTTATAAATGGCTTCTGAGGTTTGATTCCGCTACATGACATAGGAGCCGCAACAAAAAATAAATTGGATGTTCGGTAAAGTATTTGATATTTTTTACTTGAAAGGTAAAAATAAAATAAAATTCAATTCGATTTCATCGAAATTTCATTCTGAGGTATGAATCAATACCTCATAGAACAATTTTTGAGCCAGAAAGCAGCTTTCTGAGTAAACTGGATTAATTTAGTGTAGTTACATTAATTTCCTGTTTTAAAATTGCACTATAACTATTTTGAGACGAACCTAGTAATTTTGAACCAAGGTCAGAAGACGAACATGTTGGGCTAACTGAAATATTGCAGATTTGGAATCAATGTCGTCTAAGGTCGAAATTGAATAGGGTTTTGGTGCATGTTAAATGTGGGAATGCTCTAAAATATTGTTGTGGTGTATAAATAAGAGTAAATGATTTAGTATCAGATATTATAAACTTCATCTGGCTGCGCATCGAATTTTTGATTTATTCTTTCAATAAACCCATTTATATTTGAAACGATAAATTAACGCGCGTTTTCTCCGTGTTTGGGGTACCCCGGGTTCAAGTCCCCGTTTGGGCATGGTTGTTCTTCACACTGTGTTCTGTCTGTAAGGTGTTTGAAAGAGCCCCCCCCCTACCCCAGTAGAAAGGGGTTGTGAAAGAATGTCATTGTCTTATGAGCTATAAGTCTGACTTCTGCCCTCTGGTGCTCAGGGGCCTTTACCCTCAGAAATTACTTACAAACTCGGCTTAAATCTCTAACTTCGACTGTGGTCTTGTCTTTGACAAGTGCCCTAAATAATAAAAACAACAATAAATTAAGTTAACAAATCTAATATCTGTTTAAATTTTTAAAGGATTTTTCAATAATATCGAACTTTAACTTATTGAAATGCTATTGCCTCTCACTAATTTCAGAAGCATTAATAAATTAGCGTTTACTTGGAACAGGCTAAAAGTACCATCTATTTCTATCTTAACCAGGATGTAGGCTTCAAATCTCACTTAAGAATCATTTTTACCAATTCAGCAGCCATTACTTTTGTTACAAAATAGCTTTAGAATTTTTGTTATACTTTATACAGGGTGGAGCAAGCTTTTATTTTTTGAAACATTACATCTTGATACATACTCGACATATTGTAATATTAGATCTCTGTGGAGGCTCATAGTAAAATCTTTAAAAAAATTATTTTTTGTATGTCTCTTCTAGTGTAGAATTTTTATTTAGTAAAATGCTTCTTTTACTTTCATCTATGCTAACGCAACAATTCACATTTCTATGGAGATATGCTTATTTTTAAATTTAGAGGGACTAGTCACAGATTTAGATGAAATTATTTACTTCATAAACACAAATTTATGCAATACAGAAAAACTGTCATATGTAAACATTTCTCTAATAGTACATCATCATTCATCATAACTTCAAAGAAATTTGCTAATCATGTTGAGTGGTCGACAGTTGCAATTTCCAGAAGAAAAAGAAGAATGGAGAGAAACTTGAAAAAAAAACCCGAATATTTAAGATGCTTCAGAATGCCGAGCAAGAAAAGAAAATTCTTTAATCGCACTTGTGTGTTTTCTAAAAGAATGACATATATCAGTAATAAGGTAAGCTTGGATACCCTGACGAGCTATAATATATGTAATCATAATGGCAGTCTAGTTGTAGATGATTGTAAACTTCGGTTCCCGTGCCCGTAAGGTAAGCTTGGATACCCTGACGAGCTATAATATATGTAACCATAATGGCAGTCTAGTTGTAGATGATTGTAAATTTCGGTTCCCGAGCTCCTCAAGGCAGTGTGTTTACAAAAAAGTTTATCGATTACAATCAACAGAAGTCTTACTTTCCCAGAGAGAAATGGGAAGTGGTAAAATATTATATGTGTAATGCAGAAATTGATAGTTTTTCAAGTTTCTATCATGCTAGTGTGCGAACAGTTAGTCTAGAGTTCAACCTTCTAAAACAGACAGTGTAGAGGATATTTGAACTTAATAGCTGCCATTCATGCATTTGTAGGGGAGTGCAGGAATTGATATAACAATTATATTGACAACTGCACAACCGACGCCTGGAATTTCACATTTGGGTCTTACCTTAGGTAAAATCAAATCATGCTTTTCTGTGAACTGTAATTTGTACTGACGAGTGTTGCTTTTATTTAGCTAGAAAATGTTCATTTTCAAAACTATCACTTTTGTAGAGGTAAAAATCCATTGTTCATACACGAGGCTCATCATCAGTAGAGATGAATTCAATTTTTAGAAACTCTTTAATTGGCTCCATTTTGCAGAATGCTATGCTCAATGGTGAACGGCATATTTAGCTAGTTTTGATATGCAATATCTGAACTGAGAGATGAACTGACTTTGGAATACACTCTCTGTATGTGTTTGCCGACAAATTCAAAAAGCCTTGAGCTTAGTCGCAGATGCACATGTATTATTAAAAGAATATAACCTTGCATAGACGTCGGAAAAGAGTTATTTCCTAATTCTGCCTATTTAATAATCTTCTATGATATGTATACTATGAAAGCTAAAATTAAAGATTCACTGAAAAGCCAGTCAAAGACATAAAAAATGGTCTAATCAATAAATTTGCCTTTAAATATTTCAGCATATTTTTTACAGTTAGAATCTTGATATTTTGTATTCTTATTGAGTATTCAGTGTGGAAAAGACGGTACATTCATTGACACTTTTTCGTTATGGAGACCGTATATAAAAAAAATGTTCTTTTTATTATTTCCCTCTACAGAGGCCAAAATATTCATATGCACTTAGGCACCTTATTTGATGAAACTTGGAAGAATATGTCTAATTGCAATTGTAAAGAAAATAATCTCCTGTTCCCCTATTTTGAGACGCCCTATACATTAATAATTTTTCCTTAAGACTTAACCATAAAATGAAGGACAGACAAAAAGACATAGGTACAAATATGCGTATGTTCCTTGTATTGCACATTTTAATACCTGAACTCATTATGATCTTATAAATGGAACTAACTTTACACATTAAGACTAGAAGAATTATTCCACACAAAATAAACTCAATTGTATAAGGAAATAAAATCATTTCTTTTCTAAAAAATATTTTATTCATTCAAGTATTCAATGTCATTTACTTTCTCTTTTCCCAGAAACAAATTGCCAAAGACTAATTGCTGATGATTAACTTGGCAAAAAATAAATTATGGGACGTTTTTCCTAAATAATTAGTCAATAATCCAAATGAATTTTTAACACTGTGAATATTCACTTTAGGAGGAATTAAATTCCAATTTTTCGAGTAAAAAGACACTTTAATTAAACTCGATTTTTAAAAGATTCTTTTTATGTCGGCTCAACCACAGACTAAGCGTTTATTCGGAATATGTGTGATTTTTTTTGTATAAAAAGACTAATAAAAATGAAAAGCTAATGACCCAAAGAGATATAACTGGTTTTTCATTTTATACAAAGAGATAAGGTATTCAAGATTCTGTGAAATATTTTTTTATCAGCCCAAATTTATTGAAAGAAATTTTATCTAAGCTTTTAAACGTCATCGTTAGTTAGTATAAGATTTTTTTTTTAAAGTTTTGTGTTGGAGTTTTTTGAAAGTATTATTTTGAAGAATTTATAAGATTTTAAAACATCAGACTTAATTCAAATTTTGTGAAACATATTGGAGCATCGATTTAAATATTACTATTATGAACTTATTATTTATGGACAGAATTTAATGATTCAAGGTCCTGTCTCCTTGTTGGATTAAATACGTCCTACGGACGCTGGGTTTATGCCAATGCGAACAATTATTTGGAAAGTTATTGGAATAATGGCCCTTTAATATGTGGCTAAAGAATACCGGGGATAAATATAGAGGCAAAATAAAATTAAATATAATAAATATGGCATAGTTGTTGGCAAAGTGTTACATATAGCAGTAATCAAATGACGAATTCTTGTTATGTCAACATTTTGTTATGATTTTGTAAATTCTCAACATCATGTAAATTGCTGTATACAATATAATTAAATATATTTTCGTATTCAATTAATAATATAAAAGTAAAACGTAGCGGTACATAGAAAATAACCATTTTGAATATAAACCAGATAATTCTTGGTTAAAAATAAAATGTTGCGTCTCTTACAGCAGGTAAAGAGGTTATTATTTAGCGACACCTATTAGCAAAGTAATTTTGAAAAATATTTTAAATCCTTCCTCACTTTAAAAAAATTAAATTGCGTCTTTTATATAAAAAATAAATAAATAGGAGCATTATGATACAATGCCAGAATATTTAATGAGTGACTATGTTCCACACATCCAAACAATGTAAATATTTCCCCTTTGAATAATCTTTTGAGTAAAACCTGAAATATGACACATCGCACATTTTGTTGGTGAATAAAATTTGCACTACATTACCATTTATAAATAAATCATAATGACCCCATTTATCCTAAACTAGGAAAATGCATAGAACAAAAACTGGGAAAAAAGTTTTTACAGCAAAAAAAGGAGTAGTTTACATAGAAAGGCCGTAGGGAACTTGAAAGAAAAATAAAAGAGAAACTAGCACTTCTTTTCTCTTTTTAGTTTTTTTTTTTTTTTAACGACAGTAGCAATTTTAAACTTATTCTGCAAGCGATTTCTTTTGGTTGTTCTGGAGAGGTTTATCTTACATCCAGGGAGTTCTTTAAAACTTTGGTACTCTTTTAAGCTCCGTGTTATATTTTCTCTATATTCCGTTTGCAGTGGTTTGTTATTTCAGGTGAAATAGGTCGATACGAGAAGACAGAAAAGAATAAAACGGAGAAGCTCGGAGTTTTTATAAAATGTTTCGAAGGCAGCGTTCAAACGTTTCACAAAAAAGGTTTTTTAGTTGCTTGTTTATTGCAGAAAAAAAGAAAAGCCCTTGAAAATATAATTGAAACATACAGGAAAACATACGCAAAACATCAATAGAAACGGGCTTGCCATTTCAAAAAGGAAACTATGAACAATTGGATTGTTTTGGTCTGCGTGGTTTATTTTACCAAATCCCGTTTGTTTGAATGCTTATGTGAATTTTATGGGCATAGTTTCAATATCGCACTCAAATTCACAAAAATAATTCTGTCATAGATTTAAAAACAATTATAATAGAATTTGTAACAGTATTTTATCATAATGGATTTAATTCACGTGACTTCCTATTTTCACGATATATATATATTAATTTTCTAACTTATTAATTAATGTTTTCTTACACCTTCTTTTACCTACACGCAAGGCTCACAACAAGCTCCAAATCTTAATGGAAGCGATTCATTAGATGTGATTCATTAAAATATTACCGCACCTTGCTCTAAATCAATTGATGCATTTGGATGATATCCATCACGGATACTGTAGTTTGTAACAAAATATCCATCACCGATCCCTGCATATAGACTTTTTAAAAGGACATTGTTATTACATGGTTTCCCCCAAGGGAGGCGAAACCAGCATACAACATCGTTCTACTTTTTATCCATTTAATACCATATATGATATAGAGTATCGTTACATAATAAAATGGAAAATAATTTGTCTATAAATAATGGGGATATATATATACGTTAATGGGGATATATATATACGTTAATAATGGGGATATATATATAAGTTCGACTTTTCCTCCCAATTCGAATAGCGAAAGTTGGCTTCTACTTCGATTTAAAATAATTTTTATAAGATGGAGAAAACATTTACAATTTTTGAACTACTTTGTAACTTCAAAATGCACTTTATTGTCGGTTCCTGTGCTATTTATTGACTCTTTGTCACCAAACATTTCTTCTATTTCATGAAAAACAGAATACAATGTATCATAACTATTTACTATTTTCAGTTTGGAATAGTTAAGGGCAATTTGATTTACACTTTTATTGGAAAATAAACTTTTAAAGAAATAGAAATGATAATGTTATGACATATCAAAAAGAAATACTTGGCTAAAAAACTTTTGTCTTAAAATCAGTTAAATATAGTAATTAGCTTTAGTATAAGTAAGAAAAATTATCACTTTAAATAAAGTTTTCAATTCACTCTTTAACTCGATTTTCATCGACATTGACGCTACTGAAAAAATAAATACTTCTTTCCTACTATCTACTTCACCGATAGGATCAGGGAATGTAGCTTTTATTGTTTCTTGGAAATCTGAAACTAGCCATTATCAGGAAAATGAATTTTGACACCTCCCATTTTTAAAATTAGTACTTTGCAAATCTGTCACACTGGGTGTAACCTCGTTAACCACATCAGCTCTGCAGCTGGGCTAGTAATGTAACATTTTCCCGGCATCTTCAACGGCAAAGATCAAAATATGCATAGTTAGGGAAAACAAACCACGGATGATTTGAATTAAGTTATTTCTTCCATTTACTCAGCTTCTGCTTCTTCAAATGAATCAAAATCGTCATCAGATTCCTTTATGAGTTCAGATTTCTCTTATCTCTTTAACACCGAAGCACTTTTCAAGCGGCACTCCCTTTAACATCCAGATTCTCTCGGCGTGTCTCTGGGAGACATTGGACTCTTTCAAGCTCTAGGGCAGTTACTCCCCGTGGTCCGAATTAATAAATCTGCCATCATTCTAGTTGGCGGTTTTCCGACAACGAGCTACTTTTCTACTGGCTGAAGAATTTCATTTTTTTAGTGTTCAAGCGTTTAGTTCATCGATTTTTTGGGGTATTTTTTTATTACCAAATATTTGAAATTTATTTTATAAAGTAATTTAGATAATAGAATTTTTTAAATTTTATATTACATTTCCAAACCATTTAAATCACTGAAATAAAAACTGACATTAACATCAGTTTAAAAAACATCTTTATTTTTCATCTAATTTTCAATCAACTGTTAGAATATTAATTCAATTTTTTTGGCGAAATTAAAAAATACGTCATATATTAATATGTAATTTTTTACATAGTAATATATGACAAACATAGTGTATATATCAATGCAATTGGGATATTTTTTACATAGTATAGATGTCAATACAATTCAGTAATAGACGAGATAATGTTTAAATCTTTATTTAATACAGAAATAAAAACATCCACTGAATAAAAAAAAATGTGAAAACAGCACCTTTTGAAAGACATTTCGAAAATAGTACGTTCTTTCAACACTCATCTAAGAATTCTTTTTTTATTATCATCAGTATTACTTTTTTTTAAATATAAACTGTTATGATAATTGAATTTTTGAATATAAAATATTATTTTGAATTTTCGATCGTAATGCAGAGATATTTTTTAGACTGTTAATTAAATTTTTAAAGAAGTTTTCACATTTTGTTTCTAAAAACTTACGAATACTTGTTTTTAATTAAATCATCGAAAAAGAATGTGAAATAAATATACATTCCAAAAATATCTTTATTTTTCACTTCATTTTTACTAATCTTTTAAAATTTGTGTCAAACCAAGAGACCATATTATGTCAAATGTTATATATCTCATGTATCAAAGCAATTCGATAAATGAGATAACGTGTTCTTAAAATTTCATTTAATAACGACATACAAAAAAAAAACAAAAAAAAAACTGTTCAATAAAATCCGGGAAAAAAATTACTCAGCGAAATATATTTCACAAATACATTCTTTCAGTTTTCAGCCTGAACAATTTACTTTAGTTCATCATAAATATCACTTTTTTAGTATAAACTGTCATATAAATTTTTCAAGCTGGATTTTTGATCATAAAATGATATTTTAAGTTTTCTATAGTATTGTTAAGACAAGATCTTATTACAATGAAATAAAATTAATTTTTGAACGGAAGTTCTTATTAAGTTTCCAAAAATTTACGCATGACTCGTAAATTTTTAGTAAATCATTTTTCGATCATTGAAATGAGACAAATATCTGCACACAAATATATTTTTTCATCTTATTTTTATTAAACTTTTAAAATGCTATTAAAACAATCGTTTGTCGATCGTAGATAATAGGCCATATATTACTGCTTAATTTTTTTTTTGTACATCAAAATAACTCTGAAAATAGACGAGATTATTTTAAAACTTGAAACTTTACAATGAAATAAAAAAAATGAAGGACGTTTGAGAAAATGGTCCAAACGATCATTTAAAGCATCATTTTTTGGCCAACCACCATCTTCACTTGACAAATCACTGTCACTTTCATCAGTAGCAGATAAAATTGCTTTAATTTCTTCATCAGTGAGTTCAAGTTTACTTTTACTTATAATGAAGAAATAATAAACATTTAAATAAAAATATTACTCTGATAATAATAATAATAATAAACGATACGTAGTACGTAAAATAAAGAGAAGAAATTCCCAACTGAAGAGAAATTTTCAGAATGACATTCGCACAAGGAACTCAGCATTTATATAACTTTTTTCACTGTATGAAGGAGGGACAAAAAGGAAACTCCCAATCTTTTTGGGGTCTTTTAATGCTATTTGAAAACCGTAGTTTGTACTGGCGTCAAAAATTCCAACAGTTCTTTGATGACAAAATATACACGTATATAAAACAATTTCCCCACAGTTACAAGACTCACTACCCATTTTGTGAGAAAATTGCGAAGTGAATAGTGCCAATAGTGCCAATGTAATAGTTTGTCTTTATATCGTTACCATAGTCTTAATATTGAAAACAGCTTCTGATACTTATCCGAAAAATAAACGTGTCGGTATCCTTATATATCATTCGTCGTTAACAGAGAATCTCAGTGGAAAATTTCTTTTATAAATAGCCATAAAATCTTTCCAATTTTGAGTAAACATCACGTGGAAATAGAAACAAAAATCCCTTCAAAACACAAACTATGTGCAAACAACCTATTTAATGAATTCCTCCCCAACCCTACTGGCACAGGGGAATCTGCTGTGAAAAAAGCCTCGACTGATCTCCTGGAGTTCTTAATACAGTAGCCGCTTTAAATACCTATCTCCTCTAGAACGGATGCAGGCTCTCAAATCTGCCTGACTTGAAGTTTAAGGGAAAATTCTCAAACCACCCCGCTGGAAGAGAGAGGTACCCATAATCAGTGTTCTTATATTCTTTTTTGTTTCAAATATGTAACGGATTTAAATGACTATTAACAACTAAATTTTATATCTAAAAAGTTATTTGCAAACACATCACAAGGTCGTTATATTTTAAATGCCTATTATTAATTTTATATAAGAGAATAAACATTATGAGGACACCGAATATTGCTGCTTTCCTTGAATTAATTCACAAATATGAGAATTTTCAGAGATTTTATATATATATATATATATA
>JAPMOR010067457.1:429462-439982 GCA_026543865.1 Argiope aurantia | reverse complement strand
ACTTCTCATCCCCAGTTATGAGTCCCCGGTGGAAACAGTAATTACATAAGTACTATGCTAAAGCAGTGAAGTAATGAAATATCCTTGAATAAGAACACCAAAGATAAGTCAAATACAAGCAATGGAATAACTATTCAAAAAATCGTGATTCGGTTTTTTTTTTTGAAACGCAGAAATTTTAAGCATATGCTATGAAATCTCAAATACCATATAAAATAAAATGAATTTAAACATTAAGAGTTAAAATTAGAAATTCATTCACAGTGCTTGTATTATGATAGAGTTTTCAATGTTATTTTTCAATTGCTTGTTATTTTTCTTGTTATTGTAATTATAAATAATATTATTTAATTTATTGGATATTAGTTTATTATATATTTATTTTTATTAGCTCATTTATTGTTGTCTGACACCATCTAAAAAACTGCAAAAAAATTGCTTTATTAAGATGAGAACATTCAATGATGAGTTTCCTGGTTTCACAAATAAATTTTCACCATCTAATTATCTAATATGTATTTATAAAACAGGCAAACTTTAGTTTCAACAGCAAAACTGTTGACTTGGTAATAAATCTTTAATGCTAAAACCTACCTGCAGATGGACTTTCAGTGCGGCGTTGAAGAAAACTTTCTAACTATATTATCGTGTAAACTTTCTGCATCAAAATGCAAGCTTTCAGTTTTAGTGCTGTAAGGCTAAAAACTTTTTCGTTACCAAAAGTTGCTGGAAGTTTTTACCACTCAGCAATTTTTTTTTTCACTGTCACCGCTTTCTCGCTAATCAGTCTTTCCAGTTACTTCAAGTGCCTCTTATTTATTTCTTCTGATGCATCGGATAAGCCCACTTGAAAGGGATTGTCGATCAAACTTATCGAGGATAATGAAGGCTCAAATAAAGGAAGCTTAACTTAGATTGTACCATCCGCCTTTACCTATTCCATTCTCCCGGTACTTATTATTCACTTTGGTTACAATCGAGGCTTTAGAGATATCCTCCCAGAATACAAATAGTTAGGAATAGAGAAAAGGGGGTTCCTTTAGATGTGAAAAGATGTGGAATGATTGCTTAAATGCGTAACTTTCTTTCGCAAATCTTTAACACTTCATTCATGCTTTGGAACTGCCTTATTGTAATACTTTTACATTGGCTTCACATGAACAATAAGAGGAGGATTTTGTCATGAGAAGCGTTTTAGCAAACTTTGCATAATTGGGTTAAGTTTTGAGATAAATCTTGTTTTCTGACTTATTTAAGAAGATAAGTAACTGTCCAGTCAATCATTAAAGTAAAATCTTTCTTTTTATATTTCTTAAAACTTATCTAGTGGCTATGTGACGGGAATGCGACTGAATTAACTCTTTTCCTGCACTCTAAGCCTTTTATCGACTCCCACTCGGAAAATTTCCAAATTATATAATAATAGTTTCATATTGACTATTACTTTATTAGAAAAAAATGATAATATATTAAACCTGAGAATGTTGTAGAAACGGTTTATTTTATTGTGTATTTTAGATGCATAGTAGGTGTGAAATAAGTCTTCTATTACATTTGTTATGGAGTCTAAAGATTGTAGGTCCCAGATTCATTTTCTCCTTCAATTTCTTTCAATCATTTCTAGCATAATAGTACATCTGAATTTATTTTCCAATACTAGATACATTTTACACTTCATGTTACGCAGGAATTTCTCTATTTTTTCATTTAATCCCTGCTGGTCTCATCTATCACAGAATATTTTATATTTAAGCATGCAGCAAATAAACAATTAATATAAAAGAAACATTTAAGAACCTCATATATCATAGCCGTTCTTATAAGAATTGAAATATCAATAAATATCCAAAATTGGATATGCCATCGAATTAGGAGTTTAACTAAATGTGTAGGTCAGGGGTAGAAATTGGGAATCCTGGTTGAATTACAAGAAATAATTTTCCGCTTTCAAGTCACTGGAAAATAAGAATTTCGGCTGCTTGTAACAGCCCGCAAAGTTACTGATTCTTGGCTTCCCTAAAACGCATTACCTTACAATCTCGCACACGATAATATAAGTGTTTGAAGGTGTAAAATTATGAAAAAGTTGATTTAATTTCAATGGAAATTTAGCTCTTATGATTTTAAATGGGGAATGGAATAACAACAATTGATTAGTATAAATGATTGCGGGTCCTTATGTGAGTTAAAAATTTTGTACAATTCATAAGAATCATGCTAAGAATGAGAAGAGAATTTAAAATTATAAATAACCGAGCGCCTGCCTGAGATAATAACTCAAATTCTAGTCCGGAATCTGAAGCATCGTAGCATGATAATATTTTAGGTTTCATTCATCGATTTCTTTTTTCTCAACATTGGCACAAACATGTGTAAAGATTTTTGCATCACGCGTCATCAGATTTTAGAAGGGTATAAAGCCGGCCTACAATGTTACCAGACCAGAGTGTTAAATATTTTGTAATGTGAATACCGTAAATTTTTCGAAAATTAAATCGTTTTGAATGTTATGAAATTTTTGAAAATTGCCTAGATTTACCGCCTACTTTTTTTTGAAAAAAAATAATTGTCACATTATTTTAATGTTATCACCTTAGGTTTGTAGTCAGAGATTCAATATTAATTCAAGTCTGTGTTTCTCTAAATTTCAAAAGGGTATATTGATTTGAATCATATTAATTCCGGCAAGCTCAGCTGTTATCACATTTACGCCACCTGAAATTTTGGAAAGTACTTTATTGATTAAAATGTCGTCCTTTAACCTGATTTGTGTTCAAAATTGCTTTGTATCACTTCAAACACTTGAAATAGCTTCATCGAACACTATAACCTCAATTTCAGAATTCTATTTGAATTTTCGAATGAATTTCGGATACCCAGAAAGTTACGAAATAATATACACTCTTATAAGCTGGAGTTTCAAGCTTTAGATAGAGAATTTGGCAATGAAATAACATGAATATTATCAAATTCGCTCTATATCAAACTCATACAAGATTACATTACCATTTCAGGATCTAGAACCGAGAATTTGATTATTTCTTTGAATCGAAATTTAACTTTTGGAAGTGGCATCATATTTTGTCGTTTTGCGCTAGTAAGCAAAAGCTGCTTTTTTGGTATATTTTAATATAAATTCTCTAAACGATATTTTCTGCATACCTTGCGAATAGTTGTATCGAGATGAGAGTATTGGAGTTTTCTTTATTAACACTACTCGATATTATAACAGAAAATTTGATATTAATATAAAACTGATTTCTGGAGAATAAACTTGCATTTTTATTAAGAATAGTAATTTATTGCAATTTAACTATAGTATTATTCCAACTACTGATGCAAATTACATAATTTTTTACAAAGTTTCACCCAAATATTTTAAGTTATATTCACCAAACTGTAATTTTACATTTTCAGTTAATTATTTTATTATTAATTTGAGTTCTTTTAGAAATTATATTTTAAGCGTAATTGTTTCTCTTACTAACACAACCCTTTCCTCTGAAGTTATAAAATTCGTTTGTAAAAAATAATAACATGTGAATTCTTTTAACATAATTTAAAATTAGGAATTTCTAAATATTTAGGAATGCACGTCCTGTTAAGTCTCAATCGTGAACTTTTTCCAAGTTTTACGGTCAGGTATTGGTTTGAAGCATGGTGATGGTGAAAACTTACGCTTCTCTCACCTATTTAAGTATGTCATCAGTTAACCCGTGCATTCGAGATGGATGTGCATATCGTTAGCACCTAAAAAATGCCCGAATAGATCTAATGCGCCTTCCAAAATTAATATCAAATATGAAGTTATCTTTCTAATCTGTAACAAGTGTTATAGTGAAAGTAAAATACGCTATACTTTAAGCCGAGTTTCTAACCATTATATTAATTCGTCCACCGTCATCTGTAACACTTGGCCGAATTAAAAATATCCCGATTTTTGATTCATGTCCCTATCGTATGAGAAATCTGAAATTCTGTTTTAGTGTCTAGCAACTGACACTGAATTTTACGTTTGAGCTGATGTGTTTGAACAACTTTTATATTTAAACTGACTGATTTATGGATGAGCGAATAAAGCTAAGGACATATAAAAACAAGCTATGGGATCTCAGACTTCACATTTTATTTGCAATTTTTATGCAGAAATGTAGCAAAGGTTAATGAGCTGAGAACTACAATTTTTATTATTTTATTGTAGATAATTATTTATGATTTTAGGATTAGTTTCGATTTTAATGCTTATGAACACAGTGGATGCAGATCTTACTGCAAGGAATCAAAAGGAAGGAATCAAGTAAACAAAATGTTATGTCATTTGAAGTTAATGTATTTTAACATCTAAATTGTGCTACAAATAATATTTTTTATCAAGCACTCTTCCAGTGTGTATGATATCATATATTCAACTTTCGTTAGTTATTTTGGGGTAAACGTTTTTTTGATATTGTTAACACGATAGCATCTCGTCTAGAAGGGTACATTGCTTAGTTATTGTTGGACGTTCCTTTGCTACTTCTCAATTCTATATATTTATTTTCTTCAATTGTAATTTCTTCTTGGATCTTTCAGATCGTTTCGCGTCTCTTAATGATCTTTTCATCACTGAAAAGTACATCAGTTTACCACATTACAAATTCTGTTTCTAAATTTTTCCATTTATTCAATGTTTAGATTACGCGAACAGAGACTAACACATTTATTTTTGGTTTTTACATGCCGAACTTGGTATTAAAATGTTTCAAGGGGGATCTAATGAAAGAAAGAAAATGCAGAAGTATAATAATTTATTGCTTGTATGTTATTAAATGAAACATACACATCTATATTATTCAACTTTTTAATTTTCGGCCAATTTTACATTTGATCCAAAACGTCCGCAGTTTTTTTTTAAAGTCCCTCTAATACACTGGTGTGCAAAACTTAAGCAACAGGTATGTGTTTTGCCATAACTTCACGAGAAATCATCTGAGAGACATGAAATTCAGATATGAGATACAGCATTTTGTTCTGAAAGAATGACGAAACCATAGTTGCGCAGAAATGAATACTATGCATACAGTATGGAATCAAACAAAAAAGGCTTTATTGAACTCATAGTATCGTTAAACATGATTGTCCGTCCAAGAGGAAGAACAGCAAGCAGATGTTCCTTAGTATGGGATATGCCCTTCCCTTACTGCAATGGTTGCTTCGCACCGTCTCCCCATACTCAGCACCAGATTGTCCAACAGTTCTTGAGGTAAGAGTGCCCATTCCTCAATCAGCATCTGTTTAAGTTGTCGGGTGTTCCCAGGAGGATGTAATCGTGCCGCAAGGCTTTTCCCCAAAGCATCCCACACATGTTATATCGGATTTAAATCAGGGGAGCACGCCGGCCAATCCATTCGAGTGATATCTTCACTTTCCAGGAGCTCCTCAACAGCATGAGTCCTGTGTGGCCGTGCATTGTCATCCATAAAAACGAAGTCTGATCCAATGGTACCTCGGAACAGACGCACATGGGGAAGGATCACCTCCTGACAATAGCGATCTCCAGTTACAAAACCTCTGTCGAAAACGTGGAGCTGAGTCCGCCCGTTCATCATAATGCCTCCCCAGACGACAACTCCAGGACCACCGAGACGGTCTCTTTCCGGGATGTTACAAGCGATTCCCAACGCCAGTTGATTTGGAGAGAGGTCGGGACACGGTTTCATCCCAGTAACATCACGGAAAGAGACCGTTTCGGTGGTCCTGGAGTTGTCGTATGGGGAGGCATTATGATGAACGGGAGGACTGAGCTCCACGTTTTCGACAGAGGTTCTGTAACTGGAGATCGCTATTGTCAGGAGGTGATCCTTCCCCATGTGCGTTTGTTCCGAGGTGCCATTGGATCAGACTTCGTTTTTATGGATGACAATGCACGGCCACACAGGACTCATGCTGTTGAGGAGCTCCTGGAAAGTGAAGATATCACTCGAATGGATTGGCCGGCGTGCTCCCCTGATTTAAATCCGATAGAACATGTGTGGGATGCTTTGGGGAGACGCCTTGAGGCACGATTACATCCTCCTGGGAACACCCGACAACTTAAACAGATGCTGATTGAGGAATGGGCACTCTTACCTCAAGAACTGTTGGACAATCTGGTGCTGAGTATGGGGAGACGGTGCGAAGCAACCATTGCAGTAAGGGGAGGGCATACCCCATACTAAGGAACATCTGCTTACTGTTCTTGCTCTTTTAAAGACAATCATGTGTAACGATACTATGAGTTCAATAAAGCCTTTTTTTGTTTGATTCCATACTGTATGCATTGTATTCTTTTCTGCGCAACTATTCTTTCGTCATTCTTTCAGAACAAAATGCTGTATCTCATATCTGAATTTCATGTCTCTCAGATGATTTCTCGTGAAGTTATGGCAAAAAACATACCTGTTGCTTAAGTTTTGCACACCTGTGTAGATTCAAATCGATTTGCAATAAAAAGTTAAGAAAATGTGGAGTATATAATAAATATATTAATCCCCTACTTTAAATTAAATATTAATAAAAATCGATTAATAAGGACTTAAATCTGAAATTAAGAAAATCTTAGCCATCCAAACATTACTTAGATTGTTTATTAGCATCGATATCGTAAAATTAGAAAAGATATGCTATGAATCGAGCATATAATAAAGCCCAATGAATCGCGCTTCAAAAGATTACCATCATTTCAAAAATCTTAGACAAGCATTTATCATTAATGTAATTTTTGTACTGGAATGCTTCGTTTCAGGGTGCTTTCGTGCTAATCATATCCTACAACTTGTGATTCCTTTAAAGACGATTTCTCAAACACGATGCTTATTCCTTTTATATCCAATCTTTTCCACAAGAATAACAATGAAAAAAATTAATTCCAGTCTCGATTGCAATGTTTATAAATAGAATCACTTAAAGTTTTCCCTGAAAGCGGAAAATGCTTGGAATGAAGAATGTGACATTCGCAAGAAGTGAAAATCCAAAACCGTAAGCCAGAATGTAAAATAATACTTGAGAAAATGTATTATAACTTCTGCTACATCTCGAATTAGTGAAGCTGGAAAATGAGAGTGTGTATGAGCATTCGAAAATCAGAAATACATTCGAGGACTTTCCGAGGATTAGAAATTTAATTATGGTAACTACTCGCTCAGAAGATAAAAGAAAACCTTCTTCGGTGGAATCCTTTAATACCCTTTCTGAAATTGAGCTTAGGAGACAATTGAGTGCGCATCAAAATCGCAAAGCACTCTCTTCGTGGAATTTGAGTGAAAGTCTATTCACAATTTATTCCATTGGACTTAGCTGGAATAAAGAAGTGTTGTAAGAGTAATTTGGGAAACAATTTATTTGGATCTTTAAAGAGAGAAATTACAAAATGCGAAGGGGATCTGAATCAAAATTGAATATGCCCTCCCTAGTTTATGAATGGTAAAACAATATGTTTTTAATATTTGGTTGAACGTGTCTTGTAGTTCTAATTAAAATACATTCAGCATTTGGGCTTAATGACATATTCGATAAATTATTCAGCGCTTCAGTGTTGTTGTGCTTCATAACCAGTGACTTGTCTCGTGTAGACATAACAATTTTAATTGGGAATTCATCCGAAATATTGTATAAAATTAATTATTCCATTAAAATAGAAGTTGAATGATAAATTAACTGATTATTTCGCAAATTGAGTTTAGTATGCTTAGCATGAATGAAAATTAGATGAATATGGAAGTATATGCAAATTAAACTGATAAATAAAGGAAACATTCATGTGTAAATTATTCACTGAGAAATGAAGCTCATAATCTCATTTAAAATTTGCTCCGTATTAATAAAAAAAGGAATGAATAGCATACATTAAATGTTCGCTTATGAATACTCTCATGGCCAACGCGTTTTCTATGAATCTCAAAATTACTAATCAATTGCTCGGAAGTTAAAATTGTTCAATTTGGGATGTTATAATAAATTCAAAATTTTTATGCATATTTCTGTCTCGATGTAAATTTGTTGCACAGAATGATATTACGTTAAGAGTGGAAATCTGGAATGTCTTTCGCAATAATATTCAATAAACATCTTGTTTTCCCTATTACTTGAATCTATGAATTCGATTAAAGTTGGAAAATTTACTGTATGTCATTTTAAGGTAAATAGATTATTTACCTTAAAATGACATACAGTAAATACAGTAAGTAAGAACTGATTTATTTTTATTTTTATGTATTTTGACATTGTTTTAGATATTTAATTATTTGCTCATAGAAGTTTATATTTCTTTTTTTCCTTTTTATAGCATTATAAATATTTTTTTTAACATTTACATAGCTTCTTTTAGTGACTATGTGAAAAAATCCATTATGGAATAGGGCAACATTGTCAATAATTTTTATGTCGAGTGCTAAGAAAATGCATGATTAATGAACCAACTATTTTTAGCAAAAACTCTGATGCAGTGTATATATTTTGAGTTAGTTACAAATATTTTGACATATAAACTTTTCAAGTAGGTTTTCTTGTGAAACCTTAATAATCTCTTGTGCAGTAAAATGGAAGGAAATAATCCGCCCCCCCCCCCCCGATTTTTCATAATCTCCGAGCTTTGATTTGCAGAAAAAAAACATATTTCAGTAAATGCATATTTCATTAATTCATGTTCATATTAATTCATATTTCATTTCATAAACATATTTCAGCAATTTCAGTAAATAATAATGGCATTTAGACAGCTTAAATTCTAGACACTAATCATAAAGGACATTAAATTATTTAAAAATTCTCAGTGCTTAAGAAATTAGGAAAATTATTATAAACAAAGGGGATTTTCTTCTGATATCCATCCTTATTACTTTATATTTTTCCATACTTAATACGTTTGCGAACAGGAGGATCTGCATTTTAAAACCTTTGCAGGATGAACAAAAGCTTTGATGCATTTAAAAGCTTTGATGATGAGAATATTTGAACGAATGCATTCTTTGTCATTTAGAAAAATGATAAGCTCTTTCTGCTTACTGAATATTTTCCAATTTTATTTTTTTTTGTTCAAAATGAGTTTCGACCAGTGTTACATTCTTGATAAATATTTGGGAGAAAATATTACAAAATGAACATTTGCAACGAAATACAGGAGTCCATGTCTGCAGCGTAATCATAGGAAAGGGGAGGATAAAAGTCTAATATAGTACAGTATAAAGTTTTACAAAAGTTTGATATGGATATGTATTGTTTCGTAAATTTGAAAATGGATTTCAACCGAAGTGTCTGGCAGTTGTAAGCCATAGCATTTGGTTAGGCACAAGGACGAACATTTGCAGAATTCGGGTGATCTTAAATGTGATATATGTGTAATAATTCATTAAAACAACATAAAATTCTATGATTTTTATGATGTTTTACAATGCAATGGGTCACTAGGATCAGATAATGTTGTGAAATTTCGAAAAACAAATTGATGATCCTATTATGATCTTTGAAAATTAGCGTTTTCCTTTAAAAATAAAAACGATCATTGAAGTTCAGATTCAGAAGTTTCATTTTTTTAATTAGCTAAAAATTTATAAACATAAATACTTTTTTGAGTTTATGTGTGTGTGTGTGTGAAGATATCTCCTAATCTAATTTAAATCTTAACTATTTTCCTAGTTTTGATCTTCAATTAGCCAATATTACTTTATTCTAGAATTTTCTCTTATTTCTTGATCTAAATCCCACTTTTTTATTTGATTATTTCTAACAAGTGGTCTAAAAGTTTTTGGACCATTGTAGTTTCTTATACTCTGAGCAATGGAATGAAAATCCCTGACGCCCATAGTTTATTTCAAAGATACCCTAAGATTCCCATTCCTAAAGCGACGGTCGTTGTAGAAATCCCTATCAGAATCTCGTAATAAAAATCTGATGGAAAAAATTTCAAACATTTTGCTCTTGTGTTGCGATGTAGACAGAAGCATCATTTTATCGCTCTTTCTCATGTGCAAATAATGCTCTCCCAAGGAAAAGCAAATTGTTTATTCCAAAATTGTCTCCTTTTCGACGAGGCATCTGCAAAATTCTATAACATATATGTTTTTGTAATTGTATATAAATTTTTTCCTACCTTTTAATATTTAATTTGCTTATATTTTCTGTTTTGCATACGTTTTTATTTCATCTAATGTTTGGTATTGTAAATAGGTTCTGCTTTGTTTTCCAGTCCTTTTTTTCTTCTTTAATTACAATATTTAGTAATTTTTATTTATTCGTTTACTCACTAACACAATTATTTCGAAATTTATTTATAAATATTTATTATATACTGTATTATTGTATTTGTTGTTCTTATTTCGGTTTCTTTTAAAATCCATCTGACTTTGTGAGATTTTAAGCATTTGGAAATTTACTATCCGAACTTTGTTATTTGTTATATATATTTTGTTTTATATTAATAAATATCTGGCTTTTTTCTTGCTGGAAAATTCTCCCGAATGGTCCATCAGTACTCTAAAACCAAAGAATTGAAGAAGACTGTGTGT
>JAPMOR010067457.1:400961-428513 GCA_026543865.1 Argiope aurantia | reverse complement strand
TATATATATATATATATATATATATATATATATATATATATTGCCGAGTTCGACCGACAAATTCAGAAAGGTGATAGGAGGCATAAAGAGGATAAAGAATCACCATAAGACATGGGGTCCTAAACGACGTTTAGGGGGTGAAAATCGCAAACATATAAGCAGTCGGCATACTTTTGGTAAAAAATTAATAACAAAATAACAAAAGATGTTTCAACTGTGAATTTCTTAAAAATGAAAGCATATTCTTAAAGGCTATTTTTTATGTAAGTAACATGCCGATTTGATGAACTAGGGGGTTGTAATTTATTGAAAACGAAAAAGTAGTTTAGAACCCTTCTCTGCAAAAATATTAAAACTTTAAGAGAAAAAAAGCTTGGAAATATAAGGAATTTTATACTATTTAATTTGATAAAAGTCTGTAGTGTGAAAACTGAGGTGGTTTTAAGATATTCAAGGAAAATTAAACTGTTTGCCAGGAAACATCGCTGCATAATCAGTACCGATGTTTACAGAGGTTGTTTCCAAATTCGAAAGGTAAATTTAGAGAAGTGATAGTAGGCATTAAGGAGATGAAAAATCATCATGAAACATAGGGTCGCAGAAGCTGTTTATTCTGTGAAAATCTCAAAAACATACATCGAAGAGACAATTAGCCTGGCGAAGAGAATGGCTCTAAGAATCAAACGATTTGGAATAAAGTAGTCGAGAAGAAGCTTTCTCATATCTAAATTTTCCATGCGTTCGAGGAATATAAAAGCAGCGAGGAATTGTAGAATTGATGGTTAGAGGAATATAAAAGCAGCTTGTATTCATTAAAGAGCAGTGCAGAATCGACAGTCGATAAGTTTCATTCGCAAACAACATGCCAGATTTCACGAACGACGAATATGCGGATATGCATTTAATTTACGACTGAGCAGATGGTAATGGACGGCTAGCACAAAGAATATACCAATAGCAATATCCAAGTAAGCGTTGTTAACACCACATCACCTTTGCAAATATTAATAGACAGTTGCGGGAGACAGAATCCTTCAAAATAAAGAGGTCAAATGCAGGGTCCTAAAGCCTCAGTGGCGCAAATTAAATTGTTTTCTTGCAGCACATCCTTCCTTATTTACTTCAGGAAATACCGGCCATTGCACTCCAGAACATGTGGTTAAAGCATGATGGGGCACCAGCGCATTTTTTGAATTATGTGCGTAACTACCTAGTTGATACATACCCTGGGACGTTGATTGGACGTGGCGGACCTGTTAATTGGCTTCCACGTTTCCTGGCCCTCAATCCCTTGGATTTCTTCTTCTGGGGCCGTATGAAATCTCTCGTTTATCAGATACCTTTGGAGACATTGAAGGATCTCGTAGTATGGATCGTTGTCGCTGTTGGAGAAATCGCAAGCACATCTGGTATGTTTGAGCGCGTCATGTAGTCCTTTAAACGTCGGTGTCGGTTGTGTAATGATCTTCGCTGTCGCAACATTGAGCAATTTTTATAAAAGTTTTTCATCGTCTCCTTTCTTATGTTAAAATGTCTGCGCTGTAAATATATGCTGTATTTGTATTCCAGAAAAAACATGGCCGCGGTGGCCTGGTGGTAAGGTCTCGGCTTCGGAACCGGAGGTTTCAGGTTCGAGACCCGATTCCACCAAAGAACCGTCATGTAAGGGGGTCAGTTGCACGTTAAATCCGTCATGACCAAACGTCCTCCCGCTGGTGTGGTGTGGTGTGGAGAGGGGGTGCCAGCTCAGGTGACGTCCTCGTCATCTGACCGTGGTTCAAACTTACGAGGTCCGTCCCAAATTAGCCCTAGTGTTGCTTCAAATGGGACGTTAATATAACCAAACCAATCCAGCAAAAACATTTTCACCATCGTTTGCGTCTTTATATTTCTTTGAAAATTCTTATCGCCATAATACCTACTATTACTGCTCAGAATTTTTCTATAGGCAAACATTTTAGTTTTTCTTGAATATCTTAAAATCTTCTCAATTTTCACCCTACAGACTTGTATCAAATTAAAAAGTATCAAATTCCTTATATTTCCAAGCTTTTATTTTTCTTCAAATTTTAATATTTTTGCAGATAAGGGTTCTAAACTACTTTTTCGTTTTCAATAAATTACGATACCCTAGTTCATCAAATCGGCATATTACTTACATGAAAAATAGTCTTTAAGAATGTGCTTTCACTTAAAAAAAATCATAGTTGAAACACCATTTATTATTTTTTTATTAATTTTTTACAGTTTCCAACAGTTCTCCGACTTCCTATATTCACCCCCAATAAGACGTTCGGGATCCCATGTTGTATGGTGATTCTCTATCCTATTGATGCCTACTATTACCCCTCTGAATATGTCAGTAAAATTTGGCAACACCCTATATATATATATATATATATATATATACACGGTGTTGTCAAATTTGGCCGATAAATTCAGAGGGATGATAGTGGGCATCATGAGGATAAGGAATTACCATACAACATGGGATCCCAAACGACGTTTAGTTGGTGAAAATCGCCAAAATATAGAGAGTCGGAGAACTGTTGGAAACTGTAAAAAATTAATAAAAAAATAACAAATGGTGTTTCAACTATGAATTTTTTTTAAGTGAAAGCCCATTCTTAAAAGTTTAAGAAAGAAAAATAAAAGCTTGAAAATGTAAAGAATTTTATAGTCTATAATTTGATGTAAAGTGTAGTGTGAGATCTGGGGAGTTTTAAAGATATTCAAGAAAAACTAAAATGGGAACCAGAAAACATCGCTGGTACGTTTTCAGTACCGGTAAAACTTCAGTACCGATGTTCGCAGACACGTTATCAAATTCGGAAGACAAATTCAGAGGAAGGAAAATAGGCATTAAGTAGATGAAAAATTACCAGGAAACATAGGGTCGCAGGTAACGTTTTTCAATGAAAATCACAAATCGGGTGGAGTTCGCACGCTGGATGCTTCATGCTACACAGAAAGATGCACCCTTTTATGCTATTTGTTTTATTCTCATATGAAGCCTGCTTTACGAAATAAGGTGTCTTTAACATGCACAATGCGAATATTTGGTCATTCGAAAAACCCCACATCACTTTCTCGTCGAACGTACAACACAAGTTTGATATTAACATCAGGGCAGAGTCATCTATTTGGACTGTATCTTCTACCCGAACGCCTCAGCGGCAAAAAGTATCTTGTTTTCTTCCAGCACGTTCATCCGGATTTACTGCAGGAAACACCGACAATTCGGTTAATGCATGATGGAGCTCCAACATATTTTAGTTACATATGTAAAGTCTGACTTGTTGTTTACAAATGAAGTATAACGACTATCAGTTCTACAATGCTCATTAATGAATACTTACTCTCTGATTCTATTTTTCCTGAACGCATGAAAAATTTACATTATGAGAAGGCTTCTTCTCGATTGCGTTGTTTCTAATCCTCGCATTCAAAGGGACATATTCTTCGCCAGACTCAATGTCTTTTCGACAAGTTTTTCTGCAATTTTATCTGAATAAACGTTATCTGCACCCTATGATTCCTGGTAATTTTTCATCTACTTAATGCCTATTTTCCTTGCTCTGAATTTGTCTTTTGAATTTGACAAACGCTCTCTGCGAACATCGGTACTGATGTTGTAGCGATGTTTTCTGGTTCCCATTTTAGTTTTTCTTGAATATCTTTAAAAGGCCCCAGTTCTCACACTACATACTTACATCAAATTATAGACTATCAAATTTCTTACATTTTCAAGCTGTGACTTTTTTTCAACTTTTAATATTTTTGCAAATATGGGTTCTAAACTATTTTTTCGTTTCCAGTAATTTATGACCCCCTAAATCATCAAATCCGCATGTTACTAGCATGAAAAAAAACTTTAAAGAATGTGCTTTAACTTAAAAAAAATTCTTAGTTGAAATACCATTTTTTATTTTTTTATTAATTTTGTACAGTTTCCAACAGTTCCCCGACTCTCTATATTTTTGGATTTTCACCAATTAAATGTTGTTTGGGACCCTATGATGTTTGGTGAGTCTTTTTACACTCGATGTCTACTATCACCCCTCAGAATTTGCGGTCGAATTCAACATCATGTATATAGAAAAACACGAGGAAAATTTTAAGAAACCAATAAAATTTCACAAAAAAAATCCTTCTCGTCTTGAGAAATTATGAGGCAATTGTATCTTCGAAAAGTATGTACTTTTTCATTTCTATTTTTTCCTAACAAAAATATTTACAAACACAAAGTTGCAAGAAACAACAAACTATCGAATTATACCTGTATTTACAAAACTATGACTATAACCATTTCTTGAACTTGAACCTATATAGTTAGGGAAGTGAAAAAAAAATATGTGCACACTTTGAAGAATGATAAGTCAATTTTCATGCATTTCTATAAACTAATCTTTGTCAAGTATGACCTACATTTTTCAATGTGAATACTTTCTACTTATGCCTTTTTTGTGAATATCTCTGTGAATTTAGACTGCTGCCATTAAAATTATCTAAAAATATTTTTCACATACTGTATGTAATATCAAATATTACTTTAACTTGATATATTTAATAAAATGCAATACATTCAATATTCCTTTTTTATTTTCAGAGTAATTTAATATCCCAATTAAATTATAAAATTGTTTGCTTTTAAAATATATAATGCGGAAATTTTGTTTTTCATTTAAAAAAGATGCATTGAATTATGTATTCTCATTGCAGTGATTCGAAAATAAATGAAGCTTTATGAAGGTGATAAATTTTCTCTTTAATATTTTTACTTTTATGATATTTAATGCATTTTATTTTAGAAAAATCCTTCGGTTAATCACATAGATTATGTAATCTTCGATATTTATTATCTCACGCAAAAAATGCTATCTCGTTTCATTCTTTTAATATTTCTCTCCTTTTTACTTACTTAGCTAGATAATTTTTTAAAATTTTCACGTAATTTGGCGTGAATCCATAGAACAATTTCAATTAATGGTCTTTGAATTCTTTTCCTTTTGTAATATCCTTTCATTTGTGCTTTATATATTCATTTCATTTAATTGCTCTTTTTTTTGGTTTAAAAAGAGAGATGGTATTATTTTTCGTATTAATTATCTAAGTAACAATTGAAATGTTAATTTACTTATTCAAATTTTTATGAATACTATGCATACTTTTCATAATCTTTTATAAAGTTTTTTCACTTTTCGAAATTACTACTGAATAAAATTATTTTTAAAATTGTTTGATATAATCAAACATTTATTATTTAATTGACATTTTTTTTAAATTATGCATTACAAAATTTTTATTTGCCCAGCTAGCATTTAAATTAGTTAATGATACCAATTAATGAATTTGTAAATATAAATTTGATTTTTTTTCTTGCAATGCGAATTAAAACAAAAGAAAATTATTGCGAACTTTATATGTGTTTTAAAAGGAATTTGTGAATTCTTTTAAGAGAGAATCCCTCTATTTCTTATAGTCATGAGAATATCTTTAGCTGTATATGATCTTAAAATTCAATTGCCTTGATTGTATTATCGATCTTACTGAAATAAAAGAACACAATATTTTCATTTATTTTTTGGCAATTTTATCTGGTTTTACTTTTTTCATGTTTAGAAAGACAGAGTTTTGGAATCGAATTTTCACTCATTGATTTATGTGCTAGAGTTTTGAATTCTTACTTACCCTTAAATATTCTCCGTCAAAACAGAGTTCTCAAATACTTTAATTACTAGATAATTGATTAATTTAATTAAATTTTGATCCAACCATTACCATGCTCTGGTAGTGAATTGGCGAAAAATATGGTGAATTAATTTCAAGATTATATACTTATTGCAATGAATTATTAATTAAAAAATAAATACCATTCATTTTACACACTAATGAAAGCGTGTTTTTACGCTACATACATCCTCTACAGACTCAAAGTTATAGTAGTAATATAAACGATCTTTCGTGGCTTTTATACATATACTGTGGTATCACATATCAGATAACTTTTTTTTTCTGAAATTGATCATTTATTCTGGTATTTTGAGATTCAAATGGTTCGACAGCAGATCTCAACGGAGTAAGGTATTGGAAAATTTCCAAATGATTAAAATATTCAAAACTGGCTTAAAATGGATTAAAATATAAATACTTATATGTTAAATGCAACAACAACTATTTCGATTATTATTATTAAGAATTTGCAAAAAAAAAATTTCAAAAATTTATACTGATTTTAAAAATATACATTTTAAACTTCATTTTGAATCTAGTATTATATTTTTCAAAGCAACCAATCCTTATCATACAGAAATGGTAAATAATACATTTTATGCATATTACTCTAGTCATACAATTACATCATGATAATCTGCATTTGGAAGTACTTTTTTCATTTCTAAATCTTGGCAAGTACATTTCTCCATCTAGTCGCACATCTTTCGCTGCTTAATTTACAATAGTTCTGTGCTTTGCTGGCACATTTTTATCATTGATGGTCTTATGTATTTCGTAATTTAGGGGTGAAAAGGAAACGATTCATATGTAACATAAGAAATATCTGTCACATAAGTCTGCACCATTAATGTATTTATTGTACGAATGAATAATGACAGATTTTGGTATATTGATTTTTCTCTTTTCTTTTTTTGACCACATATTGCAGGTAGAAACAGCCTCACATCCAACACATGAAGGTGGTAAAATGAAAGATTTTTTTCCCCTTTCCATTTCAAAATGCAAGTGTTTTTGTCATCCCAGACAAGTTCGTTCCATCCACGACTTTGAATTTGTAATTTCTTAGGCTTTTCCTATTTTGTTGCTTTTATCAAATAAATAGCTTTGCTCAAATAAAATTTCTTCTTGGTTTAAAACTTCTAAAAAAGAAAATCTAATAAAAAATAATCAAACATTGAAAATCATGCCAAAAAATTCATAAGCAAGGAAAACATTCATCGTCATGCAAAATAATGTCATTAGTGCAATTAAAACACTCATTTTAATAAGAATATATATATAATATAAAATTTTCTAAATATTTGTAAAATAAATGAATGTTCTATCAAATAAATAAAAAGAGAGCCAATGGCAAATTATAACAAAAAAAATGAAAGAAAATCTAATAATAAAATATTCAAAATAAATATTTAAATTAAATTAAATTCTTTTCGTCTCCCTTGCAAAATAACGTAATAAGAGTTACTAAAAATCTCCCTTTTTAAGAGAAAAAAAAAAGATTTTGGTTAATCTTTTAAAATTTGAAATGTTTCTTCTTAATGTTTCTAAAAGAAATTAAATTCATATAAAATATATCAATAGAGAAACAAGGCAAATTATGTTAAACCAGCTGAAGTGATCCCCCCCCCCAAAAAAAAGGTATTATCCCCTTTCCCCGCATAAAAGTGCAAACTTAAGGGTAAGGAAGGGTAAGGTCATAAACCACTAGCAAGGCATTTGCAAACAATGGTCACAGAATATAGATTTTTGGTGTGAAACTAACATATGTACTGAATGTAGAGAGCAATCTTCGGCAATTTATAGCTGGCATGCAGTTTATACACAAGTACCCGAAAATCGAATCTGTGTTTTAAGTGGGATTACCAACCGATTAAAAGCAGAATTTGACATATTATTACAAGATCACATGCCAAATTTTATTTATTTTAATTATGACGTTTTTGAGATAATGAGTTTACAGAAACAGACAGCAGGACAGACAGAATACATCTGAATGGAATTCGCTCAACATTTTACTGAAATCCAACATTTTGGTTTAATAAAGTATATACCAAATTCCTCTATATCGTCTAATTCGATTCCGTCTAAATTTCTGTACTATCATATCCAAAGACGGACAAGAAGACATGATTCAGAAAATGATCTTTTCGGTTTCGGGGAAGTCTGAAACTGGAGGCGCCGTCAAAATCTCGAGTTTTAAATTGTTGACAATTACAATGTTTTCTCTGTATACTTCACATACCAGAAAGTAAAAGTTTAGAATTTACTATTAATGCTCGTTTACTCTGTACAGAATTGATGTACACATACCTGGACCTGTACATAGCATAAATCAATAGAAGGCCTTTAATATAATACAAGCGTAATTTAAACGGTTCTTAATAAGTTAAAAATCAACCATGACACAATTTACTACTATAAGGTGTCTAAGTATTTTTTATTATTTTGAAAATTACTGACGTTTTCGTCCACGCTGTTTTGATGCCATTTTATAAAATTAAATTCAGCATTAAATATGTATTTTTTTAAAAAAAAACTACATAATTCAACTTTCTAAAAGTATCGTCAAAATATCAAAGCATTAAAGGGTTTACATTTTATGAGACAAAGAAGAGAGATCCATATACTATGTGGACTGTATGACTAAAGAGAATAAATACGATGCATTGAGTATAAGAGATTTCAAAATACATTCTGAGATTTACTACAACTTCGGAATTTTAAATCAAGATAATTTCGCTTTTCTGTTGGAATCAGTTTTCTTAATAGAAAAAAAATGATATAAATCACGTTACTCAATCACGTAAAAATTCAAAAATGTTCAAGCGTCATTTCAGAGCTGTAAAAATTAGAATGAAATCTGTATGCTTAAAATCTCAAAAACCGTGTTTCACACTTCAATGTAAGAATTAAATTCAGTTAATCGTGCGTAGAAAAGTTAATTTTCTTTTATGTAAAGCATAGATAAAGAAAAGGATCGAATCCAAATGAAATAATGATCGAATCCAAATGAAAAGTATTTGATCCTTATTTGTATTCAGAAATAATTTCGGCATCTTGAAAATTTATTTATCTACCTTCACAGGTTGTCCGTCAGGTGTGGTTACTTGTCCAGCTGCTTCTATCATTTTCAAAGCCATCCATGCAGTCTGTTGGGCATGCGTAGTGCTAGATCTATGAAGTCCTCCGGCTACACAGTATGCATCTCCAATAGTTTCTGTCTGAAAATAGAACGAAAAAAGATGTATATAGATCTGTTTTAGAAACATTTGAACTAAGTAAAATGTGGAACCAAAATCTCTTGAACCCTATTATTCCTGAGATTATTCCGAACTCAGACATCTAAAAATAATGAAATACTCGAGTTTTTCTTTCAAAGATAAAAAAAACTACTTAACCTTCCTCAAAAACCGCAATGACAGACCGGGGTTGGAGTACTTATTGACTAAGGGATTGATAAACAATAAAGGACTCCGCTTAGCTGATTTGAATGCTCCCATGAAACTTCCCTGTTCTCTAAACTTATTTGGGCGAGCACCTCTAACGGATAAAGCACTCTTCTCGGGTATTTAATCAATATCTTTTAACGAAGGGGGAAAGAGTTTCATAGTGATAACCAGGACGTCTTATTAATTACGTTGATAGGAAATTTGGGACCTTTCAGTAATGTCAGAGTTAATATGTTTTGAAAGCATATTAAGTCCCTACATTTATCCTATATGTTGTTTTCAGCAAGAAAAAATGAAACTGTCGCAATGATTTAAAATAGAAATCTATTTCAATTAAGTCTAATAATTTGTTTGTCTCCTACATATTTTTTACGAAACAGAACACTGTCTTATACCTCTGCTTCCATGAATGAATTTTTATATTAACATCTTTTGAGTTTCAATTTAATTTGATATTATTTTTATTTAAACTAAATTTCTGTCAAACCTATAGTTTGTCATCTAATTAAATTTCCTCAAAATTATTATATATTGCTATAATTCAGATTAAATTGCATGGAATAGAATCTAGACATCATAGATTGCCCTAAAAATATTGAAGCAATAGAGGTTTTATCTATAATAAATGTTTTAAAACCTATTTTAAAATATAAAAGTTTCACAGATGGATTCATTTATATTCCTTTCGATAAGATTTCTTTAATTGTTCACAAACTTTAGATATCGAATAAAAAATTCTCAGAAATTTGTGTTTCGTTGATATTATTATTTCATGGTTTTAACAGTGACGGTAAACGAATCTGAAAACTTTCCTAGAATTTGATTTGTTAATAAAATTTTTCATTTGGATATTAATTTGCATATTCTGTGTATTAATCCATATTCTTCCTTTCAATCATGAAGCATTCTGTACATATTGTAAAAATTATTCCAGTGTCTATTTTTACGCTTAGATAATTATAGATAACTGGAAATATATTTTCTCAAACTGCTGTTTCTTGAAGGAAATAAATATTCCGAGAATTCTGATGATTTAAGAATTCTCTAATCTAATTTGAGAAAATACGATCCTTGAAATAACACTTCGCGACCAAAGGTCAGTGATTTTTATCCATTAATTAAAGCAGCATGGAGTCTGGAATTACAACTAAACGATGCTTTTGTAAATGATAAATGTTGCTGTCCATTTTTCTTTTATTATGCTATATATTTATAATCTTTCATCGGATGCAAAAGTGGTAACACCTCTTAATTGTATTTTTTATCTTCCATTTCTGTTAAAGATTTGATTACTGGCTATGAAGAATTGACAGTACCTTTATCCAAAATGATCATAATAATTATTAATGAATGTATTTGTTGCAATTAATATGATTAATCAGTTATAATTAATCATAATCTATAAAATTTATCAATGGATTTATCAAACTTACCAATTATTAATAAATACAAGTTGTTTTTAACATTCACCGCATTTATTATTTTAACAACAGATTAATGATATAGACCGTTATAAATATATCATGTATAACTGATAACGTTTCTATATACTAAAATGATTTACAAATTGGAAATGTGTTTTATTACCAGCTACATCTTTATAAAATTCTTGTCAAATTTTGCGACTAATTTCGCCTGTTATATTGCCCTTACGTATTTATTATTATAAGACTACCCTAAGATTTCAACCATTTATTTCCTTGTAATTTAAAACCAATGACATTATAAATTACTCCAAAATACTGTCTTTGGCACAAACAATGCTTGAAGCAAAAATAATTAAATTATTCAATTATTATAGCATGCAAGCATTCCAAACATAGCTTTTTAGTTCATATTTGCTCTATAATGGCAATGATATTCCAGATTAAAAGTATTAAAATTCTAGAATTGATTTAATCAGCTTCCGATTTCACTTCTTATACGTAATTCTAAAAGAGGCAAATGCGTTTTAAAATTCATGGTTTTTGCGAACAGAACCTAAGACAATTTTTACAGAACGTTCTGCTAAAATATGTATAATATTCAGGTAACGATATATGCACTTAGCAATATTTATATGTTTTACATACTGACAATTGATGAATTTTTAATCAAGGGCTTGAGCATTGTTTTAAAAAAACAAAGCCGAATAAAGTACTAAGAAAAGAATTATATTTAAGAGGCGCTAAATTATTTCTTTTGTTAAAGCTGCATTTGCAAAAACTCATCCTTTTACTAGCAGCAATTGAATCATTAAGGACGAGCTATTATTGTGACAGAGGTGTGGCCATAAAATACTTTCAATTACGATAATAACAATTTTTTCAGTCTTGTCAACTGTTACAGAGGGCGTCTTCCAAAGTATCTGCAGAAAAACATTTTTATCTACAATAATGATCATGAAACATTATATTCTTGCATGTTAAAAAGATTTCTAAATAATAGCCTGAAATTTATTTTATATGTTTGATACCTTTGTTTAGACCCATTTTGTGATTAAAAATATTTTTTAATACAATAAATAATAAAAAAATATTTTTTTGATACAGAGATAAAATGATATTTAGATTGCATTTTTTTGTTTTTTTATCGATGCTTATCCTTTTATTTGAAAAGAAAAAGAATATTAAAATCGAATTGTCTCAATCTAGCTAAATTCTCTAGCGTAGTGAACTTGAGAGCAAGCATGCCATATAAGTTCAGTAAAAGTGACTTTCACTACAGATTGTATTTGAAAAGAGATTTCATGAATATTTCCTTTGTTATAACTGGTTATTAATAACATTTACGGAATTACCGTTATTGATGCATCGTTCCATCAAGAGTTGAAAGTCAGGCATTAAAAAAATATTAAATAATTTAATATAGCCAGAAAGTGAAGGAGAAAATAAAACGAAATATTTTTATTCCCATTTCAATAAAATCATGCAATTATTGATAGAAATGTTTCTGACATTTTGATTAGAAGTGTAAAATCATAAGAGTCTTCAAAGAAGAAATAAAAAGAACTTTTCAATATATTTTTATTAATTAGCTTTACTGATTCAGGTTTAAATTTTAATTTGACATGTTACTAAAGAAAATTTATACATATATGTTATGTACATTTTTTTTCGGGGGAAAAAATGTCAGTAGAAAGGCAGGAAAAATACTTCTTTTGATTACTGCATTAGAAGAAGTTCATTATAGTTCTTTCACATTTTTTTATATTAAGATGAAAGAATTCTAGTTCTCAAATGCTGTATTAAAAAGAAAATTAGCTAATATGATGTTTCATCAATTTTTTGGACAGTCTCAAATACTTTTTCAGGCATTTAATTACGTCCAGAACATATACTTTTTCCATTGTCATTTAAACAATACACGATTTGTGCATGATTTTTGAAATTTAAATTAAATAAATATTATTACGGGATTAATGGATATAACACAAGCAAATTCTGGCCATACTTTTTACAAATAAATGTTCGGACAGCTGCTATGCTAAATATTTGCTTAAAAAATTAGTTTGGCCTTCATTCGTTGAGCTAGACGACGTTTAGATTCCACAATTACTTTTATAACAAATTTCACAAAACGTTGACATATGAAGTGTTTTTAGCTATTTCTATTATTCATTATAAAACTTTGGCTGAAAAGTAAGAAGAAAGCTATAATTATCAGTTATAATGTTTAAAGTATCTTCTTCTCTCTGCTTCTGTCAATCATTCAAACTTTGGTTTAAAATTTTATCCAAATGATGATAATGAATATTGCCTTTTTCATTTCAAAATTCACTTTCCACAAGAAATTTTGAAATGTATATGAAGGAGAAATTGAAAATTGATTTCTTAAAAATTGATTCAAATGATGATAATGAATACTTCTATTATCATTTCAAAATTACCTTACCACAAGAAATTTTAAAACATTTATCATGCAGAAATTGAAAATTGATTTCTTAAAAATTTAATGCGAAAAATGTATTTACTTAATAAGCAGGATCTCTTTTTTTAATATTTGATTTAGAATTTTTATTTACATTCTCAAACTATTTCAATACTTCAGATCAAGGAATCCGATTTTTTTCTTTAAAGAAAGTTTTACATTCTCTAAGGCAAGCATGGAACCTTAGCTTTATTTGCTCCTTTTTTCCATCTTGTCAACTATTTATACTCACATGTATGGTTTATGAACTCAACTCAGATGGGAAAATTTTAATTAATAGAATTTATAGTACAAATTGATATAAAGCCTTTCTGCTCATTTAAATACATTTATTTCTTTTTCAGATAGCAAATTGAATCGTGTTTTCTTTTTTTATGGACGGTTAAAATGTGTTTTAAAATGTGTTCATTGGGTGTAAAAAATGGCAATATTATCGAAATTTGATGAATCATTTCTGTTTATATATACACTCCTTGGTTTTAAAACATATAAACTTTAATTAATTTTAATTTAATTTGATATTTCAGTTTCTAAAAATTGGACGATTTATAAAGTCATTTCAATATATTTAAAGAAACATATTTTTTGACTTGGATGGAATTTCTGCAGAAATTTAAATTTGAGTCTTATACTACATTATTGGTATTAATAGCATTTTTCATTTTCTTTATTCTTAATTCTACATCTCATGTTTTTTTTTATTTTATTTCCATAAAATTTAAATTTTGTTTGAAAATTAGTCACCAAGTTTATTATTTTTATTCAGAATAAAAGCATAAAAGTCTCTTTTATAATCATCAAACTTTAATGGGTTATAATAATCAGGTGTATCAACGAAATGGATTATAATCTCATGTTTATCATCTAATCAACGTTAAACTAAAATATTTTGTACTGATATGTAGCTAAAACGACAATTAGCTTTCTGTTTCTTTACTAAGTACAATTTGAAAAGTAAAATAAGCACATATTTTAGTTTAATTTAATTTTGGTAGTTTCCTTTGAAAATTTAATTAACATTCCTGGTTATAATTATTTTATGTATGAAAAGATACTATATTCCTTTAAATTGCGCTTTCAAGGGATTAATTTTTATAAGAGATGTTGTGGTTTTTCTGTTTATGAATTAAGTAACATTCAACTATGGTCATTAAATAAAAACATCTTCGAAAATTTCATCATGCTACCACAATAGCTGAAGACCAGAGATTTGTCCTAGCTTTTACGATTGAGTAAAATTGGAAATTTCATGCTTTTTTATTAAAATATCTAATTATGTCCTTCAATGGTTTGTTTTACTTCTGAAAGAAAAAAAATAACGATATATAATAAGTTATAAATAAATAACTTATTATACTAATAAGCAGCGGTTTATCTACAATTTACGCTTTGCAGCCAATTATATTCACATTTGACAAAAATGCACTTACTTTTCATAGTGAGACCTTTTTCTTTCGCCTTTAAAAATTGCCACTTATCTTTCAAGGTTTTTTTTTCGTAGAAAAAAAAAATATTTGAAGACTGTTAAAAGTAATTAAAGCAAGTAATCTACATAAAATCAAATATATGATAGAAAGATGCAGAGACATAGAGAATTTTTAAAAGGAAATTATACAGAAGTACTTCAGAATTTGCCTTCACAAGCCAGAAAAATATTACAATTAATAACTCGGGTAATTTTCACTCACCGCCAGAACTCAAATTAAACAGTACTAAGCAATTTACAAAATCCTTTATCAATACATTAATGTTACAAGCTTAATTACTTATCTTCTCTGATGATGCTAACTCCGAGTACTTGCTTTTTCTGCTTTTACCTTTTTGGATGAAGAACTTATTTTCCTCTGGTGAACATTAAACGAGTTGAAGCATTCTTTATTGAAGAGGAAAGTTAAGGATACATCTTTTCTATGGCCTGTGCGTGCTTAAGAGTTCAAGCTACTTACATCTCAAGAAGGTAAATATGCAAATGATTAGAAAAGGGTGTTCCAGACTCACTTTATAAACATCCAGCTCTCCACAGAAGTTATCAAATCGAGTGTAGAGATTGTTTAGAAGATCAATAACCATCAGAGGTGTTGCAGTCGAGCAGATCGAAGTGAAACCGACGATGTCGGAAAACAGCATGGTCACGTTCTCTCTTTGTTCAGCTTTCACGGATTCACCTGTTTGGAGGATGACATACTCAGAATGCAGAAAACAGGCAAACATATATTTTCTATGATACTCAAAGGAAAGACTCTTCAGTTTATAATTTTGTAGAAAAAAGTAATTAACCACACAAAATTGTCCGGAATGTGTATTGTTAAATGTTAATAAAATAACGATGCAATTATCACTTTAATCATTATTTGATTACAGTATGATTTAAAAACCTCATTAATATAATATTCTTCATTATCTTTCTTCATCATTATTATTAATTTGGACTATTAAAGCAGAAGAAAAGAACTAAGCAGATCATATTTAATTAAGTGACGTAAAGCATCACATTTTTAAGGATCTTGATAAAGTTGCTATTTTAGAATATTTTATACATTTTTATGGAGTAATTATTAGATCAAATGTGTGATTTAGTTAAGTTGTCTCTAAATATATTATCCTTAATGATCTTTAATCCTCATCAATTTTCAAATAGTGATATACATTATTATGTTGGTATTATGAGAATTTTATGACATAAATATTATTATTTTGGTTTATAATGATTACAATATATTGAAATCATTTTCGAAAATTTATAATTCACTCTATCATTTCTGTAATTCCATTATACATTTTTTTTTATAAACGCAGCTAACAAAGGCATATTTTTTTTGATTCAGGGTAATTATTCTGGAGAATCATAAAAATAAATTAGTATTTTTTCCATAGTTTACTATTTTTATCGTCTTTGAAAATATTAATGAGCAACTGATAATTTTCAGTATTATTTTAAAGAAATAATTTGCTTAGATAATGAGTTCTGAACTTCAATTTTAACAGAACAATTACACTACTGAATTGCAGCCATTAGTAGATTAAAAGATAAAAATTAAACTTAAATGAAAAGTTAAAATAGTTAATTTTTTTAATATTGCTGTAAAATAGTTAAAAATTGAGAGAAATTAGTTATTACTTTTATTTGGCACTCTATAGATTTCAAACAACATCATTTAAAAAGATGCATAGCATTAATAATTTGTAACCCACATATTCTCTTTGAGATTTTCATATTTCATTTGAGTTTTTAGATATCCAGTTTTGTAGTTACATTCGATTTGTTCTAATATTAGTTTTCAGATTCCCGTCTTATTACGAAATTGGCCACCTTTCATAATTTTGAAATGGGGCTAATTTATAAAAGGAACAACTGAGCCCGCAATTTACTTTTTATTCTTCAGCTCCATACCAAGGTTAGGACATTTGAAACACTGTGATAGAATGAATGCATCTCAGAACCATTTGCGCAGATTATCATCAGTGGAAATAGAGTGCGGAACTTGTGTTTTTGTGTTTCTTTACCCAAGTCTGTTCAAGCATATTATTGCTGCCCTTTCAAAAATTCAAAAATTATCCATTCCTTAATTCTATCCACAGAAGCATTTTTTTTAATTGTGAGAAAAAAAAATCTAATTTTGAAATCATAATCGATGCTATCCACGAAACACCTATGAAGCGATGCTATCCGAAGCTATTTTGCGCCTCGGTAGCAAGTGGAGTCAATTTCGTCAAAAAGATAGCCCCCCCCCCCTCCTCCAATGAAAAAGAATTCTATATCAACGTGACCACCACCTATACATCAATTCTATATCAACGTGAGAAAATTTCACCCCAGAGCATGTGCTTGAAATTCAAATCTGCTATTTCTCCTTTCGACAGGCTTAAAATCCTCCATTGTGCCCCTATTATACTAACCGAGAGAAGCTTAAAGAACTGAACTAAAAATTTTTTCTCCAATTCTGAAAGAAAGGAATTATGGAACTACTTCTTTTAAGCACATAAGCAATTGCAAGTCAATCGTAGAGTTATATTTTCAAACCTGACAAAACTTACTGAGCAACTAGGCTCAATATATTTATTCCTTTGTTTTTTATACCAGGAAAAAGATACTGGCTTATTGTCATACATTACATTATTACATCTTTAATTATTAAATTTATATACAATAAAAATTTGTTTTTTATTTGAGAACATCTTTATTCAAAAATATATTTGCTTTAGAAAATAAGCTCTTATTTAGAGCAGAATTTTTTAAAACCACGGACATTATTACAATAATTTGAAATTATTTTAATTTCGCCTAACAGTAAGGATAAGGACTTTTTATGAGAAAAACAATATACATTTATATAATTAATACACTGCAATTATTAAATAAGTAAAAATGTAAGAACATAGGAACGATTATTTAAAAATATAAATATTAAAAGAAAATTTAAAGGATATGATATAAATATTTTTTAGAAAAGTGTTTGTATTTTTAGATTTATTTACTTCATGCATTCCAGAATGAAATAACTTACCTTTAGCTCTATATAGCAAGCAATATATCTTGTGATGGATAAAAAAAGAAAATTTACATATTTTCTCGATTTTAAACTACAATCAATTCAAAAATAAACAGTGGGGTAAAAATAAGAGCATAATAAACAGTTCACAATGGGAATTGCATTGATTTATTCAAAAATAAAATGCTTGGAAGACTCCTATTTTTAATTTTAAATGTTTTTTCTAGTTATCGAAACCTTACTGCCTTTTTATTAGAATTCTCCGATTAATCAACATTTATCTGTTGTATGAGTGAAAAGTTTCCGTTTAATTAAAAAAAATATTCTTAAAGCCTATGAGAGTAAGAAAAGGCAAATAACAAGGATAACAAGAATGAAATAATTAAAAAAGAATATTTTTTCACAATAAATTATTTTATGAATAATTTGTCTCAAAATTGTTTATTTAAATTAGGAAAAAAATAAAAAAAATTGAAATATTTTGAAGAATTTTTGACTTTCTTACTAATAAGTAACAACTACCAATTTGCTAATAAAAATTATACGAAATGCAATCAACCGTTATTTCTCAAAAGTAAAATGAAAATAGAAAACTAGCCAGATGTCATCAGTAAATTAAGGAAATAAAAAAATTTACAATGAGTATACAATTTAATGTCAATAATACGAAAATAACTATTACTTTCTTAATTACAATAAAAATTCTCGGTAGTTTATGGTATTCGCCTTGGTTTATAGATCATATCACATAGTGCTAATTTTTAAGAATTTAGATATTAATATGTGTTATAAAAAACTAGGAAAAATAAGTGAAATCTTTTAAATATAAATATAAGTTGTGCTTATAAAATTCTCGATAACTCATTCAAAATCATTAATGTTATATAATGATTTATAATAAAATATACAAAAAACCCTCTATTTTTTACATCTTTAGAGGGAAAATGATATGCTTCTAATTGGAAAAATGTTCTAAATGATATAAGATAGTATATTTTATGATGTTTAATGTTTGTATTCTAAAAAAGGTTGCGACATTTCCTATTTTTATATAATTTTCCATTACTATAAGTCTTATCTAACAAAAAAGAAATTGGCACCTAAACAGATGAAATAAAAATTTAACTCTTAATCGAATAATAGCCATATTAAGTAAAATTCTTCTGACTCACTAACGTGTAAAAAAAATCAGCCTTCTACTATATTTGACCGAAATATGACACTAGGAATATTACTATTTTATATGATTCTAATAGCTAAAATCTGAGGTCGCGAAAACTTTCTTAAGAAAAAGTAAGTCCTAAACGCAATTATGCATTTTCATGCGATTAATTTTATATTTCGTATGATTATTTGGCATGATTCTTACTGCTTCGAGGCGAATTTTAACATTTATATATTTACTTTGAAGACGCATAATGTTTTATATTTTTTCATACGGATAAATTTAAGGATATGGAAAATTATGAAGTGGAGTTTTGATGATAAAATCATTTATTGAAAACGGTAACATTTTACAAGTTGGTTGATTTACTTATGAAATTAAAGGCAGTAAAAATGCTTGCTAACGATCATTCATGCTAAATTGGAACATCTTTGCATTCTCACTTATCGTTTAGATAAGAAAGCAAAGAACTTAAAAGGATTATTGGTAAAAATATTTACCATTTAAATTTCGGCAAATTAGTACCTTAATTTTCTTATTAAATGCTTGCCACATTTTTTGCTAAATGCAATGAAATTTCTAAGAAGTGAAAATATATGTGCAATTAAACTACTAAACATTTCGAAACAAATTCGTTCTAAAATAAATGAATGACTACAAAAAGGGTCACAATACAGAAAAAAATTGTTACAAGTTATACTTTTTATTAATAATATCTTATGTGCTTTCTGTAGAATAAGGAATTCAAAATTATAAATACAGGGTATTTCAGTGAACCATTTCAGAACTTCTAAGAGGGGTAGGGTACATCCTGACAACTCGAAATCATATTGACAATGCTGAGGAGCTCATTTCAAGAATCGCAGTAGCTGCCGGAGAGATTCGAGATATGCCTGGAGTATTCCAGAATGTTCGGATGTCCATGCGTCGGAGATGTGAGGCGTGCATTGTAGCCCGTGGAAGAAACTTCGAACACTTACTTTAATCCATGCACCTTTTGCTTCTTTTCATGTATTATTAAAACGATTTCTCATTTACGGTCTCTTTTCCTTATGGTGCTTCTGTGTGCAACACCGCTTCAGGAAAGCATTTCCGACCCCACATTGCTATATGATTTCGAGTTGTCAGGATGTACCCTACCCCTCTTAAAAGTTCTGAAACGGTTCACTGAAACACCCTGTATAATCTACTAGTATTGAATACATTTAAAATAGCGTTGAATCTTCCGCAACGATATTAATAAGAATATTTCAAATTTCAAGTAAAACCTTTTTCATCAAAAGTATTTGCCTTGTTACAGAAATTAAAACTGAATTTAAATATATTCAGAGAAAAATATTTGAATTTAGATCAAAGAATATTTCGGACATGGAGAATTCAATACAAACCCTTTTGTAAAGAAAATCTTCATAACTTAAAATTTGAAGATAAATGGTGGATATCAGTATCATTTTGAAAATACTAATCTTATGAGCGGAAAGCGGAATATATCCAAATTTGAGTTTAACTTGACTTTGATTAATTAATTCTTTGATAATTCGCCTAACGTAATCGAATATTAAGATCCAATTACTCTACATATCGCTTTAGGAGATTTTCCTTAGGGGAAAAAAGCAAAATCTATCGTAGGCGATAAGCATGAGCCAAAGATTCATATAAAAACATCTAATTTCCGTGAGTAAAGTAAATTATTAGTAGAATAGGTTTCAATGTTTTTCAAAATATTAGTTCAATGCTTTTCAAAATATTTTACAACCTAAAATTGTGTTTTAAGTTGCAAAATATGTTGAAATTTTTCTCTTAATCAACTGTTTATATATTAGATGAAGATTATTTAGTGTAGGCCTTCGTTAATCTCGAAAATAACTTACCAGAAATCAACAGAGCGTGTACCTATTCTAAATTATCTAAAATGTTAAGCAAATATAGTGCATACCTATTTATAATGGTCCAAGAGCTATGTCTGAAGAAAATAATTGTTGCTTTGATTTTGATAATTTATTTACAGAAACAAGAAAGAAATTAATATTTTTGAACTGACGAATTTTATGAACTGACGAGTGATGCAAGACAAAGAAATGTCGATACACATAGTCGCTTTTAGCCATTGGAAAATCGTCATTTTAACCTTAGAAGAGCATATGGCCACACATACACCGATTATTATATTCTGTGGATATTTGGAGCAGAATATGAAAGATCACTTTGATTGAGTCATTCTTCATTGACTATATTTTGATATTTTGCTAACCACACAGCTATTTCATACGGATCATAATATTGTAGTAAATTTCATTTGAAGTAGTCTGCCTTAATTTGAGAGTCATCAAAAATGTAGTTTCAGCTTGATAGAGAACCAGTTCAAAAATCTTTCAACCTCACACTTTCTTACACAATAAATTTGGTGGTAACTTGAACATGAAAAATATACATTAACACTGAATATGAAGGTCTTATTGAATATGAAGGTTAATTGATCTCTCCATCATCAGATTTACCTTTTTTGACACTATTTAAATAATAAAGTTCTACGAAAGAGAATTTACGAGAATAACAGATACCCACAATGTTGCACAGTAAAAAAAAAAAAAAAAAATGAATTTTCCGCGAGTTTGTTACTGCACTTATGCAGAAGAAAATCGTTTCAAGAAAACATTGCAGTAAAGTGACTATTATTTCAAGTTTATAAAATTTCAGTTTGTATTCCTATGCGTATTATAATCGTATTTTAAATAGGATTTTATTTTGTAATGAAATGAGTCAGTTCTTTTACTACACAAATTGTATTATTTTCCCCTATAAACTGATGATCTGTTCTATGTTCTTTATTGAATATTTTAACTAATAAAAAAAATTGAAATAACATTTTTCATTCCTTTTAAATGTTTTTATTTTCCAAAAGCTAATAATTGTTTCCTGATATTGTTTCATAAAGCTAATAATAGTTACCTATATAAGTTTGTATACTACTCCAAGTTATTTTAAACAGCTATTACTCAGTTAATTGCTGCATTTTTTTAATTGTATTTATTTGGGTATCAACATTTGTTTACTTGTAATGTCTAATAGGACAGGTAAAAATTATATAAACAAATAAATTTCGTAAAACTATTCTGGAATCCATTTATTGATAAACAACATAATTCTATATGTTATTTAGAGTATTTTTCTAACTGAAAATATATTCTTATCCCTACCAAGTTAGAATAGCTGTTAACACATGATTAAACGAACCCCCTTTATATAATAAGTGACTATTTAGTTAGTCGAAAACTACTACTAAACAAAATGAAGGAATGAAGTGGATTCCTTCATTTTATTGAAAAATAGGATTCCAAATTTATGCAAGAAATCACAAGAAAAAAGTAAAAAACATTAAGAAATTCTAAATAATTCATATAAAGTTATAAGGTATCGGAAAGTGTTAGAAAACGCATGTAATTCTTACTGAATACGTACTGCATTTCTGTCTTCAATACTGATTATCATTCGAACATATGAATAAATAAAAGAAGCTAGAGATTCTTTAAATTATGCTTACATTGTAACAGAAAATATATTTTGTACCTGAAGTAAATGGCTCAAATCTTACTTATAAATTGTAGGGGAATAGATTTACATTTTAGCTTCATGATTTCTTATTTAGCAGAAGTGTTTTAAACTAACATCTGATAACTTAAAAATTTCCACTTAAATATTTTCCCAAAAATCTAATCTTTCTGTCCCTCTTTTTTTAAAAATTATTTTTTAGTCTAATTTTATATTCACAAACTTAAAGTTTAATGTGTAATAATAAAAGTAACCAAAGCAAAATTAAAAATATAAAAGTGTCGATATTTCACAAATTTGATATTATTATCAAAAATAGGCAGTGTCATGTGAAGTCACTTTTTGCAAAATCTTTTAGATCATTTATTTTATTTTATTTAAACAAATTATTCTTTTATATTATTATACTGTATATTTCATCATTAAGATTGCAGTGGTTTGAATTTGATTACTTAAGTTTAATTTTAAAAATAATTGCAAAACAAATTGGAACCTGCCAAAGCTGGAAATTTGGTAGAAATAAAAATTCACATGCTCAGTAGAAATTGAAAAGTCCTTTTTTTTTCAAGTTAATAATGTACTTCAAACATCGCATAAGTCATAAATATTTTAAAATAGCTGGAGTTGTTGCTGGAGTAATAGCTTTTTTGGCAATTAATGTAAGCTTAAGTAAGACAACTAGAAAAAAAATGAGTAAATATTTTATAAATCTAAAGTAACAAAATATGTAGATAAATTAAATTCTCTCCAGTTTTTTAAAATTATAATAAAAACAACAAATTGAGAATGAGAATAAGTTATCAGGGCTGGTAAAGCCTGGATTGTTTAATTATTTGAAACTCATATATTGATTGTTAAATTGTACAAGAAAAATTTTAATTTATGTGGATATTATTTTCCAAGTTTGGTAAATCAAACAAAAGAAGAAAAAAACACCTTAAAATTTTAGTAAATAACATGAAGTGAAGTATTTAGTCGTATTGCTTTAAATGCTTTGAATACAGATAGTTTAGAGAGATTTATTTAGTTTGTGATAAAGAATTCTTGTTAATTCAGAATTCAAGAAAAATCGCATTTCATATTTCGAAATATACCTTTTATATTCAATTACTTCTGAATTTATGTGATTTAAAATATAATAGAAAAAGAAATCGAAATTGCCTACATAATTAAATTAAAGTAACAATATGCATGATATATGTTCATGGTTAAGTTGAAGAAACAACATCAATATTAACTTCATTTAGCCTACATTCTCCTTTTATTCTTTAATTTAATATCAAGTGCTTCAAAATGAAATTAACGATTTATAATTAAAATACCCTTGCTTTCTTCATTGAAATTTTATTATAATATGTAAAATATTTGCCTGTTGCATAATGTTGAGAAATATTTCATCGCTGAAGCATCTACTTGCCAGCAATCCACTAAATACGGCAAGCTAATATTGATCCACAGAGCGTTAGGATAGAACTTTGAAAACCATTAACGTTTTCCGTTAACTTACTTTACATATATTAAAGCGAGGACGGCTGTTTTCGAGAACCTACTTTTCTGCTGGATGTGTTTATTTTGCAAAATTAATCGAGATTTTCTTGTATTTAATGGTTGTTCAGAGCTTAAGCTCATACTTTTATTAAAAATGACAAACAGACACTTGAAGCATTATTTATAATCAGAAGAATACTCAGACCCTTAACCTAAGACACAATTTCAAGCGAATAAGATAGATTGACTTATTATTTAATGTTATTTTTCTAACTGTATAGTTCTAAGAAAATCTTGATGATGATATGATAATCCCCACCAGGCATCAAATGGCCACGTATCATTTCCCCCAAGCCTGTAATGTTAGTTAAGATATTTCAGAACATTGTTCAGTGTTAAACTTTAAGGAAACTTATTAAGGATGTAATGAATTTTAAATTTTCACAGTAATTAAAGACATTTAGGAAGAAATAAAGTGGTTTTTATATGCAGTTTATGTAAACAGATTGGTTTCACTGCAATGTGTATTATTATGTTTAAGAACTTAAGAATTTTAAAATCCTTACAATTATGTATATATACATTTTTAATCGGAAAAATGCTTTAAATAAAAAAAAATTATGTCGCTTTGTTAATAAATGTATTGACAAAAAATTACAAAGTCTAAATTTTTATTTAGTCCCCCGGTCCTATCGATACTATTTAGTAAAATACTTAGATACCCTAGTATTTTATGCAAAAAATCATTCATACATATGCGACTAAAAGTGATCGAGTTAAAAACTTCAGTTATAATTTTAGATTTTCAGATGATCGCCTCAAAGAAGATCCATTAAGCAACTACTGCGTTTGTTAGAATCCGTCATTGAATTGTTTAAAATAATAACATTCAAAGCAGCAAAACTTCGTCGATTTCACTCGTAAAAGAATGGAACTTTTTTTTTTTTTTTGTAAAAATGTTAATGTCAAAATTATTGAGAAAAATATAGAGTGCAAAACAGAACCAAAAAATAGTCTAAGCATTTAAATTTCATAATTTTTCAGCAGTACATTTTCTGATAACAAGCAATTAAACAAGTATAATATATTTTAAATGACTTAATTATTTTTTAAATTTAAGTTATATATTCCCAACTCTAACGGTTAATAACTTTGCTTATGGATCCCTTATACATTGGACACCTTCTATATGTCAATGCTTGATTTAATTAATTAAATTAGTTTATGTTGAAAAACGTGTTGAATGAAAATAATGTAATGCTGCGGATATTAATTAAATAAAAAGATGCCAAAATTCAATTTGCTATTTAAAAATTAATCCGTAATTGATTTTACTTATTTTTCATACCAATTACTACACAAAAAATTATATTGCTTTTTGTGCGCTTGGAATTAATTATTCTGAAAAAGATTAGGGGCTTATAAATTTTGCTCAAATAAAGATTGCTGTATGTTCGTATCTGAATGAGTAAGTGAAATGAAAACATATTTCATATAGTGTTTTTGAAACTAATCTAAATTCAGTGGCACAATGAAATTTTTATTTTAAAATAAAAACTCAATTTGATTAAAAATAATGTGCAAGCTAAATGTCAATTTAGAAATAAAAGTGATGCGATTTCTAAATTTTACTAATTGAACAAAATGATTTACTTACAGACATTAAAAAAAAAAGATATGCAGGATAAAGCATCCATAATTTATATCACTTTTTCTCATTTTTATGTAAAAGTCTAAGATATATCTGCACGGAAGATGTCAAAAAATTCAAAGTCTGATAATTATATAAATATATACCTTGCCGCTTAATAATTTTACTTAAGAAAGTGTTTATTATAAATTACTCATTTTACTTGAATTTGACACGAATACGAAGCAGAATTAATCATTCAAGGGACAAAGTTCGTAAAATAGGATCATTATAGATAATGAGACCTGCTAAAAATGAGTGGCGATGTGTAGAAATTTTGAAACGGTTTTAAGGATTACGATAATTAGCAACATTATTTTCCAGGAAACAATTAATCTTTTTCTCGTGACAGTAATAAAAGAAAATTATTTCAGTTTTAAATCTTAAATTCACTTAGTTTCCCTCAACGAAAATAGTTCTGGGTTGCGAGAAAATGAAGTCACTTTCTAGAAAGAAATGCAATTGAAGGTAGAAAAAAAAATTCATGCAATAAAATCCCCATGCACTGAATTAAAAAAAAAGTATAAATTTAACAAATGTAATAAAAATTTATGCTATGCAGGAATTAACTTTCTTGCATTTTTTTATGAAACTGTATATTTTTTAAGGAAATGGGGAGGGGGGGGCGTTTTTTTACAAGTAATTAAAGAATGCTTTTTCCACGATTAAAATATCTCTTATATTTTTAAATTATTAATTATTTTACTAGTACATTTTTATTCTAAAAGCCTTTCACAAATCTCTTTAAATAACGAATTAAAATTTTTAATTCCTTAAAAGATAATTTTGCACGTATAATGGAAATAAAAACTTGTATTTAATTGCTTGATGTTGAAGAAAATGTAAATTTAAAGTTTGAAAAATTCATACATCAAAGACAAAATTTTTTAGAAGATCAAGACTCTGTTCTGCTTTTAATATTTTCGATTACATTTTTAAAGTATATAGGTTGCCGTGAATGTTTGCAGATAAATTAAAATCTCTTTTTTATTATCCTTTTTAACTTTTCCTTGGAAGCAAAATTTCTAAGGATATTTTTACTCCTTATAGCTCTTAATTTCATGCGACTTATTTATAACTTTCTTTTTTAGAAATCTGAAGGAAAAGGAAACACGAAGCCAGACGGAAATAATGATTGATAAAAAGATTCTTTTCCAATTCAAGCATTTCATGAATAATTTCATGGCAAAGATTGATTTTTTCACCCGAAAGAAAAACAGATTATATATTGAAAAATAAAGCTTTATTTGTGAAAGAAAAGCATTGATTTATATGGTCTTTACTTAATAAAATAAAATTAATGTTCGGTCTTGAATTACCGAGGAACGTTCCGATCCCATAATTCTGTTATGCAATTAACTTCATTTCACAATAATTCTGCTACTATAATAATTTACTTCCCTTCACCTTAATTATAATACTAAAATAATTAGCTTTATTTTATAAAGATTAATTAAAGCATATAACTAAATCTTAAGAAAAAGCCAGTATTCCGATAAATGCCATTCTTGTAAAATATGTCTTGTAGCTTGTATTTTTATGACTCTTGAAAATACTTACAATCAAAATTTAAAAGACCAGCCAATTCATAAAATAACTTACTCTAGTACCTTACTTGGAAACATGTCTAAATGCGTGTTAATTCATTTATATGCCTTTAAACAGGCAATTCTCTTGAAATATTGAATAATAAAATGCGTGATTTGATTCTAAGAAATAAAATCTTTCTGAACATTAGTACATTGGTATAGACATGGCTGGTGAGTGTCACATTTCCATTAAAGGACTTCAGCCTTTAAATATTTCTTGTTTATACCGCAGTAAATAATTGGTGCAATGTGAATAATTTAATTTGGATCCTTTCTTTGTAGTTTAAAGGAAACTGAGATATTTATTTATAGAAAAGTGCTAGAGAATCTTAAATTTTTAAATATTCAAATGCATATTAAACTGTCAAATCTGTATCTCATTTCCTAAAGACGCGCATTTCTAATGCAATCTGAAGAAACAAATGAAAGACATTTTTATTTAAAATGGCAAATTCTAGGAAATTTGGGAGTTCAAGACAAACTACTT
>JAPMOR010067457.1:363516-400951 GCA_026543865.1 Argiope aurantia | reverse complement strand
CATTTATAATTTCATGAAAAACATTGATCCTGTTGCTAAAAATAAGAATCAAAAATAATAAAAACGGTGCTTTATTTAACAGAAAGAAAAAACTTAGTATTAGTTTTTTGTATTCAAACAAATCAATGCAGGAAGGTCTGAAGAGAGGCAGTGACCCAAGAAGGAAAAAATAAATGAAGTTTTAAAATTCAATTTCTTCCTTCCGCAAAAACGAAATATGAAAAGAAAATTAATTTGTAAAGTTAAATGTGGTTTTTTTTCATTTCTTACTTTGTTAAAAAAAGTTCATGCTCTTTCTTGTAATGAAAGATGTTCCTTGAAATTAAGTGAATAATATTTTACGCTATCTTTATTTTCAGATTAAAAAAATAATTGAGCCTTAAAAAGAGCTTTTTTAGCCTCAAATACTGTATATGGGTGAAGTGTTTTGACACGTTCCTTTTTCTGATGGTAAGTTTATTATTTAAGGTAAATAGGTTGAAAAACGGGATACTGTCATTTATCAACTCTTTTAAGCTGAGAATATTATTGTCTCGCTGGGTAACATTATTCATCAATTTAAAAATTTGAAAGGCAAATATTAATTTTTTTATTGTTAATGTTTACTTCATTCCTTTTATAAAAAACTAAATGAATTCATAATTTCAAAGATTTTTTGAGTATTTGTGTGACATTGAATAATGCGAGAAAATGAAAAAAGAAGTTATAATCCAAAACATAAAATAAAATGAGAAATTGTTTTTAATATCTTTTTTGCCAAAAGTTTAGCGTTAAGTTGAAGAACATTTCTGAAATTTAAATTGATTTGCGTGGAATTCTGAAATCATATTACTATTATTTGTATCTATTTTTTTACTTTCTCGTGCACGAGGTATGCGAAGAAAAAGTATTGTTATAATCAAAATATTTAAACTTGTGAGTTTGACGTATCTTTGCGTTTCAGATCTCCCCCTAATTCCAAAATACATTTTTGGAATTAGGTCTGTCTGTCTATGAATACGTTAATGCAAAAACGTTTTAGCTTGGAAGGAATAAATTTGGTATATGATTTTTACAACAAATTTTCCGATTTTATCAGTATTTCAAAAAAATCATTTCAAAGGAAAATATTTCTGTATGGCTATATGAATGCTATGTAACATTATAACTACAAAACATAAACAACTTGATGCATGAACTTCGCATATCGCTGAATTCGAGAATTTCATTTTAGGTCTGCCTGTGAACATAATAAGTCAAAAGAGCTTTGACATAAGCAGATGAAATTTTGTATAAGGTCTTTACACCAAAAATATAGATTTCTGTCCAATTCGTAAAAAAAAAAAAAAAAAAAAAAAAAAAAAAAAAAACAATCTGCTCGACTGACCGATTAAAAGTGAACATGATAACTAAAAGGCGTGAAAAGCTTGATTGATAAACTTCGTACGCAAGTTTAGCATCTAAAATGTATATCCGTATCAAATTTGGAACTAAAGCCTTCAAGGAGTTGACCATCTGTTGATTTGGATAACTCAGAACTCAGAAACGTAACTCAGAAGCGCAATGACAATATAAATGAAATTTAGTATGCAATCTTATGATTACAATTGCAGTTCTATCACAAATTTTGGTTTCACTCGTTCGGAAAAAAGTGTCGAAAATGCATTACTCAATTTTCTGAATAATAAACACATTCCAAAGATTAATCATAAAAAAAAGATCATCAAAGATCGGTTGCTAGATTCAGTAAAAACCTCACGATTCTCATAAAAGATTACTATTTCTCATCTGTTTTTCGACAACGCCAAGCAATTAATACATATATAGCTATTCTATTTACTATGCTATGAAGCGCGCAACTCTCAGGTGCGAGACTTGGTATCGAAGCCCTCATGGCATTCTCTACCTTGCCCAAGTTCCACAAATTTATAGGGGGTGTTATGGACCGGACGGAACGCTTTTATTAGAGAGTAAGCGAGACAGTTTTAAAATGACCACTCCCGCAGTTTTTAGAGTACAGCTAATTCAGATTGATTTAGTTTCCCTTTTTTTTAAAAATTATAACGCATTTAATTTCCTTCAAATAAATTATTTAATCGATAACATTGGAACTATGAATAACTTTTTCTAATGTAACAAATGTTTACAAGAGTGTTTTGAAGAAGCATTTATGCCTAAAAGCATAACATGCAAAATGCAGTGGGCACTCCGATTTCTCTTTATGTTTTTAATAATTCAGATTGTTAAATGGAGCTTGAAAACGTTTTCGTATGTTAATGAATTTTCACTTTTTTATTAAAATAACCAAAATGTTAACAATAAGGAATTTTTTTGTTGTAAACATTTCCACAATATGTAAAGAAAATTAGAATCGTACCTCAGCGTAAGATGTTGCATCCACACACACATGCTCACTGAGTTGTCTACTGCAACAATAGTTACTTGTCCAGAGGATATGCGTAATTATATTAGTCAAGAGACTAAATGTCAAATGAATAGACTCTATTCTTTCAAATTAATATATAGAATAAGTAATAAACCCGGCTAATGCACTTAGTTTCTTTTATGATATATTTATGCTGATATTCTTGTAAATGCATGTTTATTGCCTTTTTTAAGAATACTATTGCTGATAGTTTGATGATTATAATCAAATACTTGTTACCAATATTGAATTTCCAATATCAGAACATATTTCAAATATTTATTACTTAAAATATATATTACAATCTTTTCTGATTGGATTTTAATAATGGATATTTATGTTTATGTGAGATGTATTTTCAGACAAATAAGCATGAAAATCAAAGTTGTAGTATTTGATTCATCTTCGCACCTCTTCATCAAGTCATCTTCTCAATTTCTTTAAGTCACAATTTTGTTCGTGTTCATTATTAAGTAGAAATAACGTTTTTTTTAAACAAGTTTTAAAAGGGGCTTTTAAAAAAAATCAATATTTTCTAATATTTAATTGACTATAGCGATGTGGAAAAAAAATACCATGAAAAAGCTCTAAGTGTTTATATCCCTTCGTGATAGAGATTTTAGCAAAAGTTAGCTAATCCTTTTGTTCGCAAGCTATTTTCACTGAACTGATACTGAAACTTAAAGTTAGATGGTTAAATTTACAGAAACTAAACACTGAATAGCGTGAGCAATATCAATTTCTTTCACTATTCTCGAGAAATATCATTCTCAGAAAATTGGGTCAATTTGGCTCATCCATTTTATACATTTCTTTCATAGAAATTATGCTTTCATGTTTGCTATCGCTTTATAAAACAGTTCTCATGCGCATAAACAAATATTCATTTCTTAAAAGGGATTAGTTTCAATTATAACACTGCCTTTAGTGAGAAAAGCGGAATTTTTCTTTCTTTTGGATGGAAAAAAATATCGAGAAGGATCGTTAAGAAATTCAGATGCTGTAGATGATACGGTTTCGTCTACAGTTTTATTGAATTAGTTTTATAATGTGTTCATACTTTTAAACACATTCAATATTTTATAAAATTAAGGCTATATAGTCATTGTTTCTCTAAAGTCTTAAAAAAAATCTCGAAAGTTTCTATTTAATTCTTATTTCTCCATAACATATTGGCTTCCTGTTAAAATTCTTAAGGGAAAAAATCTGCATTAGAATATTTTGTGTTGACATCTATAATGACATCTTTACTTTTATAAGGAAAAAATTCTGAAAAAAGTTAACACTTTTTTAAAGCATTTTAGCTTCTACAAGTTTCGTAAAATTGAAAATAACATTTGGAGTATGATTTTTAAGTTATTCTTAAAATCTGATGTTATATCCGTTGTGGCATTATGTAATGTACGGTATCTCAACAGAAGTTACTTTCATTAATGACGGGCTTCCTTCTTCACGCTTTATCCTTTGATTTTCTATTCGCGTAACATAACGATAACCATTGCTGATGCAGCCATTTCTTCTGTCAGTTCAAATCCTGAAAAATGCCTCAAGGTAAGTACCAAAGGGCCTATTCTATTCTAAAAGTAGAAAACTTTTGGATACGAGGTTGAAATTTTCTATTCTTAGATTGCACCAAATTCTTCCTTCACTAGAACTTTTGACAGAGTTAGATAGTAACTTCAGCATCACTATATTCAGTTCTACGACTCTATTTCTGTTGTATTAAATTGCCGTTCAATACATTTATATCTTCACAATCATTTATGCCAGTACTATACGATTTTATGTTCTTGTTTAAAAAGATCAATTGTCTGTAAAAATAAAAGACTCTGTATCGAAATTTTCAGGAATCTTAGAGCTACGATGTGTGAATATGATAATTAATAAATTGTTCGTCCCAGAAGTGTCAGTTTCGAATGTTCTAAACAATTCTGTAAATATCTATAAAGTTTGGAATGAGATCCGTTTGTTTATTTGTATGGCTGTGATCAACAATAACTCAAAAACTCATTCAGCTGTATTAATGAAACGTAGTGAATGATTTTGTCATTAAAATTTTAAGTCAATAAAAATTTTGTAATAAATTAGAAAAAAGTCTGAATCTCTTTCTAGCCGTGCATATGTGAACACGGTTTGGAAAAAGGCAATCTCATCAATAAATTTTAACATATGATTTGCATCAAAAATTCAAAATGTGAGTCTAATTATAGATTCGATCAGTTCAAGCCAAGACCGTTTATTTGTCTATCTGCATGTATTTGAACACGATAAGTAACGAAAAATAGCACGCTAGTTAGTTGGAAATCGGTATATATTCTTCACATTATAACATATCAAATTTTGTACTTAATCTATCAATGGCGAAAAGTCTTAAACGCATACTTGTTTACCCTCGCTATTCTGTGAACAAAACGTACGCAACATTTGATGGTTCATTTTCTGTGCTTTCAGTTCAGGAGGCCACCCTCACCAACGGTGCGGTATTTAGAGTCCATTAATAAAAAACAGTAGAGAAATATTTTTCTAAAATTGATTTTCAATTCACACGAAATGCAACGCATTCCGTAAATATGCGCAGTATGCCGATTTTTATAAGGCGCGATATGAAAAAATAAGCTCTATCCATGTATCTTTAAACAGTTATTTATTAAATGAACTATTTTTTAAAAAATATAAGTGTACATAATTTCTTTAACTTTTTTCTTTAAGTTAACGTAATTTCTTTAACTCGAGATTTCGAATAAGTAGATATTTTTCAAGATATAAAATAAGAGCACAGAAAAATATATATGAAAAAATGGCCTAATGGTCTTCGTAGTATAGCTGGAAATTCTGGCCGTACAATAAATAGATCTAGCACAAATCCAAATACAATATATATTCATGCATTTTAAAAGCACGAGATCGATAGGAAAATTTTCAACCGTGTGAAAATGTTTTGATTTTCTCTTTAATAATCACTTAAAGATGATTTTTATATATATTTTTCTGTCGACTGAATTATGTTTGGAAAATAAGAAGACTACTTTGAAAGTTGTATCAACTTTAAGTTAAATAAGTCATGCATAAAATAAGCCGAATAATCGAAATAAAAATTAAAATGCAAGGCCTTGTAGTGAAGAATTACCTAAGAAAATAAATAATATACCGTATATTCAGCTACATTTTTTAATAATAATTAGGTAATACTCGGAAAAAATTATATTTTAACTATCATCAATCCATGCATATACTTTAAACTGAAGAAATGAGTAAACATTTCTTTATTTTACTGTAAAACTATTGTTTATTTTACTGTAAAACTATTGTTTATTATACTCTCTTGTAACATTTGCTTACCCTAACGTTTAAATTGAAAAATAAAAGGTGTAAATGTACACTGGAGTTACAAAAGTCTTGGGATAACAATATGTAAATATACAAATAGCAGTAACATCGCATACAAAATGTGTAAATGGACAGTGCATTGGCAGGGCCTTCATTTGTATTCAGGTGATTGATGTGAAAAGGTTTCTGACGTGATTATGGCTGCATTACGGAAATTAATAGACTTTGAACGCCGAATGTTAGTTGCAGCTAGACGCATGGGATATTCCATTTCGGAAATTGTTTGGGAATCTTTGGGATCTACAATGTCAAAGAGTGTGCCGGGAAGGCTAATTTTAGGTATAACCTTCCACCATGGATATCGAAATGGGCGATCGCCTGCACTTAATGATTGGGATCAGCGATGTGTGCATAGAATTGTCAGTGTTAACAGAGAAGAAACAATGCCTGAAATAATCACAGGAATCAGTTTGGTGTCTACAACGAACGTGTCCGTTAGGACAGTGCGGAGAAATTTAGCTTTAATGGGCTGTGGCAGAAGAAGTTCAACTAGAGTGCCTTTAGTAACATCGTGACATCACCTGCAGCGACTCCAGTGTTGGACCCTAGACTATTGGAAAACCATGACTTGGTCAGATGTCTCAATTTCATTTGGTAAGAGCTGATAGTAGAGTTCGAGTGTGATCTAGACCCCACGAAGCCATAGATACAAGTTGCCAACAGAGCCTTACGCAAGCTGGTGTGGGTTCCATAATGATGTATATGTTTGCACATGTTATGATCTGGGTCCTCTTGCCCAACTGAATCGTTTATTGACTGGAAATGGTTATGTTCAACTACTTCGAAATCACTTGCAACCATTCGGGGAGTTCATGTAACCCAAACCACCATGGAATTTCTATGGATGACATTGAGTCGTGTCACCGGGCCGCAACTATTCGCTATTAGTTTTAAGAACATTCTGGACATTCCAGTGAATGATTTGACCACCCAGATCATACGACAATGAATTCCATAGAGCATTTATAATGCTTAATTGAGAAATCCTTTCTTGAACAAATTCCTGCACCGGCAACACTTAGCATTTATGAACGTCTATAGAGGTAGATTGACTCAATATTTCAGCAAAGGACTTCGAAGAACTTGTTGAGTATTTACCAAATCGAGTTGATGTACTTCACCGGGAAAAAGGAGGTCCAACACTTTATTAGGAAAGTATCCTGTGGCTTTTGACAACTCAGTGTAAAGTAGAGTATTCGCTAATAATGTAAATAAAATCATCTCGGCTAAAATTTGTAAAAATACCTTGTGCAAATTTTCATTACCATTTACATATATGCATCATCCAATCTAAAGAATTGAAAGGAAAAAAAATATTTATATTTTAAAAATTTGAAATTCTTTTATTGAATTTTTTTTATGATATGTAGTATTTTTTAAAAGAAGAATTAAAAAGCTTCATTATTTGAAGTGCTTTTTTAGAAGAAGATGCTAGACGATTTTCCAAATGCCTAAAATAAATTATACGTGTAAATTATATCTGTTATTTTTTGATTACTATTCATATTAATTTATTGTAAACTTTATTGTTATAAAATATCATTAGTTAAAATTCTGTTTTCAAGGGCCGCATTGATGAACTTAAAGTAATAGAGTAAATTTTATTTTCATCTTATCCAAATAATTCAATTGCATAAACTCTCTAATATATTAAGATTGTAATCCTGAATCAGTATAAATATCATTACTTGGATCTCAATTGTTGTTGATTGCGATAAGAAATCAAAATGATTTTCTTGTGTTTCAATGGTAATTTATTGAAAACCACAATGTTAGATGACCAAACTATTTCTAAAGATTTTGATATCATAAAACTTTAAAATAATATGGAATGAGTTGGAAATACTTGTATCATAAGCCTTACTAGTGTTCATAATTCCCAGAAGCAAACACTAAAATTCGGACACAAACATAACATATCAACGTAATCCTTTCCAAACGACATTTTCTTCCACTTCAGTTATTTCATCTAGCAAATTGTTTTATTTCTTGACCAAAACAGTGTTCATAAGACACCACTAAAATATATGCTGCCAAAAGGGTACTATTATAGTAGTAATTTGACATGATAAACGTGTTTTTATGTCTGACAAAATTGAGAAAGAATGTATCCATACAAAGACAAAGTGACAAAAGGGTGTAAGCACTTCATATATATATTCTGAAATAAATTTAGAAATTTTTAAGGAACTGCCTAGGAACATGCAGTGTAACTACGTTTTGCGCATTATATTATCAGCCTTATTTTAATATATTAGCTGTTTTTTTCCAAAAATATTCGAATTATTTAAAATTTATGTCGGTATACATGATTTTAAAAACTATTATCTAATTTTCATGCAATGCAATATCTGAATTCAATGAATACATACATCCGTCTGAAATCTATCAAAGTCTGATGCAATACTATTTATTTTCCAAAAGTTAAAGCAGATCATTTCCTATTGAGAAAATATTGATATAGATGGGGAAATATTTTTTAAAAAGTTCTTGTTTATTTTCTAGAGCATAAAATTTATTCCAAAAGAAATGCGTTCTGTGTTCAGTATGTTATAATTTATGGTAGAACAAAAGCAAATACACACAAATAATATTTTTCAAACCATATAGTTTTATCTTTAATCCTACCTACTACAAAATTTACATATGTGATATCAAATATATATTAGTCAAATCATGAAGTGTTCTTTTCATAATATCATATTCAGTTGATATCATAAAGAAAGTTTTGATCGAAACAAAATAATCGATAAATTTATCTACTCTAACTTTATTTTTAATATAAATGTAATATTCATCCATATTAATATTTATCTTTCCCATTTTCATCATATTCTGCATCCAGATACATTTTCGTTTGATTCTTTATTGTTATCTTGGCTGTAAATGCACATTGATTGATTTCCAGTGCTGTGTACCAAACATTCAATGATTGAATGCGAATTCTACTGATTATCACCTTGCCTTCGGAAATGGGGCAAATTGAATCAAGTAACTGTACCAACATCATCCCTTCTATGAGTGGATCTAGGAAATGGAATGACACAACTCAGTATTGCGTCCTAAATTAAGTCATGTGAAAATTCCACTCAAGGCTAATCTTGCATATCACATCTTTAAATAATTATTTTATAGTAAAAGATTCCATTTTTCTATTTCTGTTTTCATTTTTAATTCATTTTCAACAATAAATACTATTAAAATTTCGTCTGATGTCACTCAGTATTTTAAATAAACGGGAACATTTTACATTTCTTGAAAAATAAATAGTCTGTTACAGGTAACGAGATTTTAATATTTCTAACAGAAAAAGCACCCTTTTTGAAAGTTTTTTTATACTTATTTGAAAACATATTGATGAGAATATTCTAGAAACTCATTCGATTAAGAAAAAATACTTTAAATTCATTAAAAATCATTATTAATATGCTTTTTAACCAAAAACGGTATATTTTTGATAGTAAGAAATATATTACTTAACTAACATGCTGAAGATCTGAAATATGTCCATTAAGATTATCATACACATTTATTTTTCAAGAATTTTAGATTGATTTTATAATATAAACGAACTTAATAATACTAAATTTAAAAATTATTTTTGTCTCCACTCAGTTAAGATAAAACACATTTCGGTCAAGCTTAAAAAATAGATTGAAAAATTTATGTAAATATGTACAAGATTTTTTATATTGGTCTAAATAAATAGAAAATTTGAGTCTTAACTTCGATTTTAAAAAAGGTAACATAAAAAAATATCAGAAACTCGATGAAAAAAGAGAAATTTTTGTTTTAAATTTATTAAGTTGTCAGCACGTGTTGCAAAACAGCAATAACGCGTATTTCCTTTTTTTACTTCTGATTTTTGCGCTTTGCCATTAAGTATATATGAAGCCAAGACATTCGAAGCCATGATTAGATTAAGGAATATAAAGCTGCAGGTGACAAAATCTTTAAAGAGGAAAATTATTTTTATATCAACAATGCTGTTAAAGAAGATATCATCTTCAGTAACGGCAAGGTCACAGAGCAATGCATCACATCTGGAATATTTTGTAACTTGAAATGAGATGAAAAAATTTTACCCATAAAAAGTAATTTGAATATTTCAAAGATATGTCTTATAATATTAGTTCGGTATTCCTTATAGTTAGTTCTGTTGACAATATAAATTCTGCTTACTTTAAATAAAGAAACTAAAAATAATTGCAATCATCGTTTAATTATTTCCTCGAAAAGAAAGAGACTTGGATTAACCATGATATTTTTGAATGGCTTTTTTTTCCCAATTTCATTTAGGATAAAATAACTACTATAAATAAGGAAATAACTGTCATGATTATTTTTATTCCATAAGAGAATGAAATCTATAATACGCGCAAACACGTTAGATTGATTTTTGAGTGTTACAGAATTTAATCTTTTTGCATCAAGCTGATAAATTATTTACTTCCTTTAATTTTTTAAGGTAATTCATACAAAATTACATTGTGTCCATTTCATTCGTATTCTTTTACTTTTTTACGTAAGACAATGCAAATACTATATTACGGATACTTTGTTTTTCTAGAAAAGTCGTCAGAGCCATTTTTATAGGAAGAACATTATATTTCGAGTTCACAATTACTTTATATACACTTACTGATAGATGTACAAATTGCTCGATATAAAATTATGTTAGGGTTTAAGGAAAACATAGCTAATATAAACAAAAATATAAAGAAAAAGAAAACAAAATTGTCTCTTATGTTCCCAAAATTATATATAATTACCTCAAAAGGATTTGCGTTTCCTTTATAGTACTGCTAATCTTGATGCGATTTATTGAAACTGCTTGCCCCCTTTTCATCTGTTTTATTAAATAATTCAAAAGTGTTGGCAAAATTGTTTACTTCAAAATCTCGTTTTTAAATGTATCAGTTAAATGCATCATATCATTTGAAATTCGTTTCGGAACAATGTTTGAGATCATTTATTGGTATGGAGCATTTATTACAATACCAAGTGTCACGAGAACAATATTTTTGGAACTGTCCCCTACTCATTGCAATGGTTCACTAAAAAAAAGAAGAAAAAAAGTAGAGAAATAACCGTAGAAATGTTAATGTAGAAAGAGAATATCTATCGCTGTTATCAAAAAGGATATCCTATCTAATTGCTTCAAGAAAGATGATACATTTGATGATACTACAATGATACATTTTTGTATTCTCAATAATTTTAAGAGTCTTTAAAATGATATTCAAATGCTACAACGAAATACTTTTCTGTTATTCAAAACATGTGCCTTTAGCTTCTTTCTCTTACTAAAAATTCAAAATTCAAAGAATAATTTATATTATAATTTACATATCTGAGGACATAAGTATTGATGCAATTTTAAGTACTGTTTTTCTCCAACATTCCTTGTCTGCAAATAAACATGAAATGCATGTGCAAAAAGGTATTGCGTATTTTTGGTGAAGGTGCTATTTATGAAAAACAAATAAATCTTAAATTCCAGAAATGTTAAGAAGCAATGTATTCTGTTGTATTATTTTTTAATTCAACAGCAAAACTTTCATTAGAAAACTCTTACGTAAGAAAAATACATTTTTGAAATATAATGCATGGCATCCTTATCTGAATTAAATATATTCGCTTTGCATTTAAAAGTGATCTGAAGAATAAAATGTTATTTTCGTTTGAATAAAGAAAAGAACCAATGTAGTAATGAGCATGACCATCAAGAGAGAAAATTACCCTTCGCTTGCAGAAGTCCCTCAAAAGAAAGTTTTTCAGAGCGTTAAACAATGAGATGAGTTTACCAAACATGTCATAATTAATATTATTATTGCGCTTTCTGATAAAGATCGGAATCACTGTATTAAAAATCATGATTAAAAACTAAAGAAATATTTAAAAAATTCATTGAACAATTATGGTTATATTTGCAATTCTATAACATCGGATACAAATGTAGAAAATTTAATACAATGATATACTGCATTTACTACTGGATTTAGTGAGCAGATAATTAAGGAAATTACTTTAGTAACATTAATTTCATTACGTCATTAAAATTTAACTTGCCTAAGTTTTGGAAAATTGAAGTATAAATTACCAAGAAAGACCTAGAAGAGAATTTGACAAAAAAATTTCACGCCATGAAACATATTAAAAACCAATGATAACATAACTATTATTTTTTAACAGAAAGCAAAAACTTATTTTAATCGATTTCTCTGTCACTTTTTACAGCTGAAAAACAGTAATTTACAGAAATTGAATTTTATGGAAACAAGAAAAAGTATCGCAGAAATTCATAGTTAAAAAACTCTATGACGAAAATAATTGAAAAAATATTCACTGAAAAAATAATCTTTTGAATGTTAAAATAGAAAGAATGAGTTTCTCTGCAATAATATTTTTGGAAATTTTTAGGAAAGAGGCTAAAATTTCAATGCATTTTTAATCTAATAATAAATATGTTACTATATTTTTGTAAGAAAAAAAACACCGTCAGGTATACATTATTATCATCAAAATTGTACCAAATTCGGAGCTCTACACCCAATAATCTACTATATAGAGCATCAATAACCAAAAAAATACGCATTCGGTTTTATTAATGGAGCAGATAAAAATTCAATGAGACATACTTGTTGAATATTCATTAAAAATACTTTTTTGCTTGATATGCATTTAAGAATTTTAATATTAGCTGGACATTATCTGAGAAATCAGAAAATTTCAGCTTTATTAAACAAATTTTTTAAAAAACCCTGAAAGATTTGAACTTTTCTATTGTTATGAACTTCTTTTTCTATAAGTTTGAATTATGTGTATATTATGTTGAATATCAAAAACTCCATAAACAAAAGCAAAAGAAACGACGCAGTTGTTATTTAGAACTTCGAATTGCTTTTATTTCTTTCTTTCTGTTCAATTAAAAAAAGAAAGCAAACAGCTTTCTATGATTTTAAGACTCGCATTTTATTTTTATACTTAAAAAACACATCTTTCCTTTTTTTGATTTGAAAGTTTTTTTTTTTTTTCACCTTAGAATTTCTATGTGTTCTAATTTTACGCTCGAACAAAACTTGTCCTCAGGGTGAGGCTTGCCTTTCTTTCCTATTCTTTTTTCGGCGTGCGAATAATAAGAATAGGAATAAACAAATAAAAAAGCACTCCAAAAGAACACTTAACGGTTCCAGCACATTTCCAAGAGAAACACCTCACAGAAAATTGCTGGAAACTTTCTCTCTATAAATATAGCTGTATCAATGAATTTGCCCGTGGAAAAAAAAAAGGCACACATACAAACACAAAAAATGAAAATAGAAAGCAGTTTCTCCTTCTAGCACTGAAGTTGGGAACAATTTTCGGTTGAGAATGGGATCAAACATATTTTTTTTTTCTTTTCATAACTTTCTTACTTTGTTTTGACGGTAAAAACCGACGCTGCTTCTTTGCTGGTCAATCGATTCAAACACTTTTACCATATTTTGAAAGTCCTCCAGTAACTCTGTAGATTTAATTTCACCCAAAAAGGGATTAAATAAGATCCCATTGGTAACAAGAAAACTCTGAAACGAACAAAGAGGAATTGTAGTACTTTTTTTCGCTGAGAAAACATTTTTTAACGATTCGTTAGCGCAATGGCTGTATTTTTTCTTTGTAAAGGAGTTTTGTTTAAAAACAGGTGAATGTTAGTGACTGAGTATTAGCGTTTTCATTTCAAAGAGATCTTTCTTTTCGTCAAATTTAATTTAATTTAATTATATGTGTACGAAGGATTAACGATTATTCAAAAGAAGAAAGCAGGCAGTTTGATGTCTTTTTCGAAATATACTCTCATGAATACTTTTTATTGAGTTCAGAATTACGAAATTCAATAACTCAATAATGGATGTTACGTATGTTTTTTTTCCATTTTAAATTATAGAAAATGGATTTAAATTGAGTTATTTCTGTTTTTTACTCACATGAATGTTTGAAAGGAATTATTATGTATCACTGTCTAAATAAATTTGCAGAAAACTGTAAATACATATAATTTGATTTTTTTTTTTGCGAATCGATAATATATGCAGTTCCGTATTTTCGATAAGTTTTCTTAGATAATTTTAAGTAAAAGATAATGCATAAAGGAATGTATTTCCGACAAAATATTTAATTTTCACTTTTTACTAAATCGATGAAAAGCACAGTTATCATTATTAAAAAGTGAAGGAAAACTAAAAGGTTTAAAAGTGTATTGTGATTCCCTATTTTTACATTGGATTCATATGTGTTTTGATTTCAATTAAAATTAAATGATTGTCTATATCCATAATATTCCACACTTGGATTATAAAACTGCAGCTAATTTTTCTTTCCTTAAGTTGGACATTATTTATTAAAATGTTTATAATGTCCATTGCTAGTAAAAGTAGCTAAAATTATTCTTCATATAACGTAAAATAAATAAAAAAAATAATCCTGAAGTTTATTGTCTGAGGAATCCAAGAGTTCTTAACATATTCAGTGAGTGGAAAAAGAATTTCTTCCATCCTAATAAATAATATTCTTTATGCGTAAATCCTATACAGCCCAGTTCAATCCTTACCCCGTTTAATTCAATCCAGTCCGCCACAGAGTTTGAAATAGTAGCTCACTAATTCTAAAATATTAAAATAATAGCTTAATCAATACATCCAGTAGAACCATTACGATATACTTTCAGAAATGTAGTTACAGCTTCATTCATCATATTATTATTACATAATTTTTAAATAATAATTTTGAATTGTTATTTATTTTTATAGTAAATTAACCAATAAATATTTCCTATTTTTTAAATTGCTTTCTAAAACATATTTCTAAACATAAACATTTTAAATTGCTTTCTAAAACAAACCCTTTTGAAATCTGTCCATTTTCACTCGCTTTTATTGTTCTTACGTTACTTTAAATTCCCTTCTAGTTCAATAAGGACAGTTTAAAAATTTAGATTACATTCAATTGAATAAAGAATTTGAGAAATACTTTCAATATTATGGTAAAATGCAGTAAAATGTAACTGAGCTTGTTTTCATTATAAGTAAAATGCATTTAACTTTAAACAAACCGATCATATTTTTACTTATAAAATAACTTAAACTAATTATCTAAATAGTAAAAGAAAGAATGAAATGTATCAGTTTGTATTCATCAATAGTAATTATGAGAAATTTAAGAAATTATATTTATTATATAATATGTAAGTATTTTTCTGGTATTTGTTGTGGGAATGATAATTTTATACTCGAAATTTCCCTGCATACTCTTTATTAAATGTATTTGTGCATTATTAACTGAACACTATTGCCAACAACAGTTACGAAAGAACCTATTAACGTATGATCTTTGGCAATTAATCACTAAAAGGCGATCAATACACAAGAGCCAGAATAATGAATGTGAATGTGGACTTTTTTGATTAAAATCAAAACCTGACACATAACTACAACTGTAATCATAAAATCAAAAACCAAATTTCATATATTTAAGTCATTGCGCTTTGAGATGTCACTTTTACATAATTGTGAAAGTGCAGATCAACTAACGATCAACTAGAACCATTTTTCTCAAAATTTGACACAGATTCAATGCTAAATCTATGCACAACATTTCTACCTATCTAGCACTTTTGTTATGTTAGTTATCGCATTTCCTCGCTAGTTGGATGTCATTCAAAATTTGATAAAAATCTACAAAACAAAAACTATATTTCGGCCCTCCAGCTCAAACAGGCTTCAATATATCGTTTTCGCATGCAGACAGGCATTATTTCCAATTTTATATTTCGGTCTTAGGAAAGTTTTAAATGTGGAGATCAATGAAAATCTCGAGTGAGAATTTGAAAACTTTCTATAATATTCTCTTGTATACGAGAAAGTAAAAAATAGTTATTCTTTTAATCAAATTAAAACATTGTTTTTTCATTCTATTTCTCCAACTATATTTGAATATGATTTTTCTGCATAAATCAACTATAATACATTGACCAAATACAAAACATAAATACATGCTCTTCTCAGAAGGTTTGTGATGAAAATGGATGTTGATATTTAAAAGAATTTTTACGGAACAGGAGATATATATCTGGGATTGAATTTTGGAAATGAATAGTTTCATTACATACGCAAAATATCAATACAACTTTTAGGAATATAATAACTTTCCTTCAGTAATTTATTCTGTCTTTTATTATCACTAGAATCATTAAAAAAACATAGCAGGTATTATTGCAGAAGTTAAGGCTCAATAATAGAAATGTTATGTATTAATGACATAGGTTTAACTTATTTAAAAGCATTAAATGTGATTTCCTTGAATACGTTTAGAAGATAAATCGCCCTTTTTTTAAATGCCCTCATATAAATTTCATCGGAATTCTGTTAACATTTCAAAATTTGTATAGTTTTAAATGAAAACTTCCCACTTCAATAATTTTATCTATTCTTTACTTCCTGATGGTAAAAGAAGTATTAAATTTCTTATTTTAGGTCAAAATTGCATACATATTCTGTTTTTTAAATACTTGAACTAATTATAAATATTAATAAAAGTGCACTCGCATTTGCTTATATGGAAATGACCCACGGATTCTCGAGGTGTAGTATGGTAGGAAGAGAATTCTAGATATCTAGAAGAATAGGAGTGGAAACCTTATTTTTATTGTTTGCAAAGACCAAGTTTTTGACTTTTCCTCGAAATTTCTGGCTGCCAACTAATTTGAATATGATTCAAATTGGCAAGAGATTTATAAGAATATCTTCTTTGAATTATTTAAAATCACTTTTGCATAGAGGAGTAATTTATATTTAAATAAGAAACTTCACAATTATTTATATTTTCTGATATATTTATTACTCAAAAAATAATTCATTCAAATTTAAAGTTTTTAGTTTTTTTCATTTAGAATACATGTACATGAAACATATTGAAGTTTATTTTACTTCAGTTGAGTATTTTTTTTTCCATTATTCATCGTTATTTGTAATGGCGGATTTAGATATTTTGCTTCCCTATGTAGTGCATATAATGGTGTCCCTATTTTAATAAGATGGGCAGTTTATATTTTAGCTTATTTTTAATAAGTTAATGATTTATTTTAGGATATTATTTTCTATTTCATTAAATTTTTCAACATGCATTTGTTTCAATTTATCTATTATGATTCTAAACTGCCCGACATCTATGTTTGTGCTCAATATTATTGAAACAGATGTCCAGTTTTATAAGTATTCTAATAACTAAGTGTGCGTAGTGAAATATATAAGAACCAAACCAATTATACTTGATAAAGTATTAATATTATCCTAATACATTATCATTCATGGAACTTATTTATTTTACGAACCTTCCTACTACCCCTTCTGAATCCAATTGTTATAGACAGCTGCCTTGTAGGAAATCCCCTACTGATTATTTATCAATACAATATAGAAATGTTATTACATAAGATTTGTTGTATAAGTGGGTTACTTAACAGAAGTTATTCCAGTGCGTTTTATTAACAAAACAGAAGCAATTTATTCAGCATGTAACTTCCGCATTATGCTCTACGTTATCAAATTTTATAAAACACGGAAATATCGCTTATTAAATTTAAATTTAAAATATAGGTTAAAATTTCTTTGCAATTTAAGAAGTATTAACTCGTAGGCTTGTTTATCAATAGACTTCTCCATCTAAATTGCGTCACAGAGACAAACGAATATCTGAACTGAAGCTCATCGAACTTTGAAGTTTTAATAATGTTTATTTACATAATCCTTCTATTTAGTTGGAACTACTTAAGTCGAGCATAAAGGTTTGTACTCCGAATTGAATTCCAGTACGAAAGTTATCTAGAAGACAAAGTTTCTCAACGGTTATTTAAAATTAATTGAAACTCTAGTTAGAAAACGAAACCTCAACTTTAGGAAAATAAATATTCCTCCATTATTCGTATTAAGCTGAATTTATGTTATTTAATTATTTCTGAATAAGTCAATATTAGTTCAAGAGATATGGCTACTGCATAGATAATTAAACCAATTCACTACTGTTAATATCATTATTGAAATATTATTATTTGACATAGTTTCTATAGTTTGTATGATTGAGTGTTTATGTTTTGCTTTAGAATTTAAAAGGATCTGAATATTTCTAAGAATACTCGATTCAGTTCTTGTGAAGAGATATTGCAATTTTTTTAAATAAACACGTTCTTTTGTAAATGTATTCCTAAATTATTTAATTTTTTTGAAGTTTGCTTTTAAATTGCATTCTAATATTAATGTATTTCAAAAGCTTGAATTTTATAAAATACAAGATTGCCTTGAAGATATAGGAAAATGGTGTAGATACGAAATATATTTGGTACGCAAATGTGTTAACATATTTAGTGATATTGCATTCATAGACCATGCGAATTTGTAACATTTAAATTAAATGTTTGCGAACTGATAAATAAAAAATATATCGCTTACCAAATTTAAGCAATTTGATTTATTCTGCAAGTATTTATTTGAAATGAGAATTAAAAAAAATATTGAAGTTTGAAGGGTGAATAATTAAACTAGATGTCCTTTCTAGAAACGAAATTATTTCATAAATACGGAATAATTAGTAGTCCTTTTTCTTTGAAATAATGTGAGCATAAATGCAATCTGCAACATTAGTATAAGTTTATCAGTGAGATATTTCAGATCCCATTACTTCGATACTCATTATATATACCATTTCAAATGACATTTAAGAGGTTTCGGAAATCATTTTATTAGGGATTACACAGATGGAGCCTGCATGCCTCATTATAGATTTTTGCCATCGCACATGCAAAGGGCGAATGTGAATTTCAAGTTTACTTTTGGCATCCCTCTTAGCACTAAATAACTAACAATGCTGTTGCGAAATCGTACAATATCTTGTGCTAATAAGGATCCTTCAGAATCTTCGTACCAGGGCTGCTTCGGGACTTGAAAATCATTGCAACTTGGATAAATTCTTCACTCAATGAATAAGTCATAAGTGGAGAGGGAGCAGAGATAATCACACTGTATTAGGACCGCAATATGATCTTCTGATCGTGGCGTGTACTAGAGTGTTTTTATATAAGGATTGTCCCATGAGCTGGAGCACTCCCGACTTGTTCTTCCCAGTAATGGGAAATTTTGATTACCTTTAATCACAAGCTACGCGCATGCTCCACATATATAAGGAATTATATGAAACCATTTTGACTAGTTGATCACATAATACTCTTCACTTGTTTGGCAAGAAATGACACAATTCCTTTATATTTGAAAAGATTCAATACTTTTAGAATGCTATACGTTCATGTACATTTCAGCTTTGAGTGGAACTGGTTTATTATTTGAGAATGACACAATATTAATGTACTTTTTTTCCTTCAGTAAAAGAATTCAAAATGTGGTCAATTGATTGTTTCAAGTTATCGAGAGATTCTGTAAAAACGATGCATTCTCTTTTTACTTATACATTGCATATTTCTGCCACTGGAATTAAAATGTACCTCAAGTTAAATAATTCTGAAGGAAAGTGTTTCATTAAATAATGAACAACAGGACAATAAAAATTTCTATTGTGATAACAATTGTATTTTTTTTCACTTTAAATCAAGAAAAACATTAACATCATTCAGGTATATTATATTTCCAAATTTGATTTTTTCTCATTCATAGCATTTCTCTTTTAAAGGAAGATATTTGCTATAAAATTTTAAAAATTATGTTACAAGAAATAAAGTACCTCAATAAAAGAACATTTCTAATTTTAATTTGTTCTTTATTATCAACGTTTTTCCTCAGAAAAAAATATGCATGCTATTTGATTTTCAAAAAAAAATAAAAAAAAATTACTTCACAAGAACCGCGAAGATAATTCCCCCACAATACAATTCAGACATCATCCTTATAATGTTAGAATTACTTACACATGACTACTTGTTTGCTACAATAATAATTCAAGGTGAAATAAAAATATTGCTTCCCATTTTTGCAAAAATGTTCGCAGTTTAGCTTCCTCGGCCGCGCTGATGATTTTATTCCATTCCGAAAACTGCCCTCGAATGCAGTTTACTGAACATGAAATCATCAGCGGACTGCTTTTCTGAACAATAAAAGCTCATGTTATGCTTTCCGTGAATGCGCTTTTATTTATTTGTTTATTTCAGTGGGTCGTTAGATTGCTGTTCTCTACAGTGGAATCTAATGGCGTCTGCTTTATGCCGCAGCAATCAGGGAAGCGGTCGAAGCCAATGTTTTATTTTTCTCATTGGACTAGATTTCCAGCATCAATGCTTTAGGCGAATGCTTACTAAATCAACTTCTATGCTTATTCATGAGAATGTAATAACAAAAATTCAACTTGTGATTCGTTTTTTATCTCGCGAGAATAAAAATGCATTCAATAAATTTCCATTTAACACATTATAAAAAGACTTCGTGCGTCAGATGGCAGGATTAAATTACATTTTGCTCCCTTTTTGATGGTCTGTGATGGCACCCATATGCAGAAAAGTGGTATATCTATAAACATCTAGAAAGTTCAAGCTCTTTTTTGGTAGACGAGTCGAAAAAGAATCATGCATTCGCTCAGCTGTTACACTTATTTTATACAACTGAATAAGAGTGACGTATTGATTCTTCGAAAGTGCACACGTTATGATTTTTTCATATTCCTATTTTTGTTACATAAGAAGTGCTTTGTTTTTACTTATTTTCTCTTACATTTCTTTTTATTATCTTAAAAATATTTTGATCAGAACAAATGTTGATATATTTCAACATTTTAAAGTAATATTCTTCAGTTTTGTGAATTTAAAATTATGACAATATAAATGATTAAATGTAAATTAATAAATCCAGGATTTAAAACCTTATTCATTAATATAATACTTGTTTTCTTTCGTAATGCCCTTGTTTGTAATGCAGTTCATTTCAGCAAAACTGTAAACTGTAGATTTTATTTTCAAAATTTCATATAAGATTCTCAGTCATTTTATTTTACAAAAAAATTAATAACCGTTTTTTTAACATTTATTTCTTCCATTCTTTACATTGCAGAAAGATATTTGTTATCAATGTAAACTAAAATATTACATATAAAAGTAAATCATATATTCTTAATACTTTTTCAAAACTGCATTCTTATACTTTTCTTTACTGTTTTTTATTTTTTATACTTTTCAAAATTCAAGAAAAATGTGGTTCATGTTTCTTCGAAAATACAATCTTTTGTATTTATGACAATTCTCTTTAGTCTTTCTGGTAAAATACAAAGACTCTCTTCAAAATTTACTGAAACATCGGTGACATAGTAATAAAGTCTGGTCTTGGGACCGAAGGGTTCGATACTAACAACCCGATTCCACCTAAGATCAGTCGTGCATGCAAGCTTGGTGCACGATAAATATCACGTCCAGATGCGAACGTTGGACTTGGAGAGAATAATTCCAATTTAGTGGCGACTTTGTTATAAGAGCGGCTTAAAATTACGAATTCTGTTCAAAAATAGCCCTAGATATTTTATATTAAAAATTATTAAATTAGCTAAAATATTATGTTCAAACGTGACGTTAATATAAAATTTGCTTGTCTGTGAGAGAAACACCTTTACGTTCTGATCTCATATATATCATGCACATAATTCACATATTTAAATTATTCGGAAGCCTGTAGAATAAATGGTAATCAAACGGGACAATACTCGGCAACGTCGATGCGGGGGGTATCATTTCTATTCAAACTTCTCCAGCATTTGTAATATAATCTTCATTGTATATCGCTGAGTGTTTTCCTGATAGAAGGACACCTGTTATCTTTAAACAATGAAGGTTTTTAAATTCTGATATAAGTTTCTCATTCTGCTAATAGATCTTCTTTGTTTTTCTTAGTATGTGTTTGAAGTTTGACAAAACGTTTCATAACACAGCAAAGACATAACAACAAGTTAGTGAAGATTTCCTTTAATCTAGGATGCTTTCCTCGTGCATTCATTTTGTCTCTCCATACTGGTTTCGGTGCTGACGTTTTGTAGAGAACTCATTACTCGCCATCAGTCATTATTCAATCCAAAATAGGTTCATTCCTGAAGCATTGTAACATAGAATACACGTTATCTCTGTTTTCATGATTTTACTCTGAAAGCTTGTGAGAAATCCATTGAACATTTTCCGATTGGTAGATATAGATGAATGATTGAAGGACAAAATCAAAGCTTTTAGGCTAGTTCATGAACAGTTACTTAAGGACTTTGTTGCATAGGGTTTAAAAGACATCTTCGTCGAATTCTAAAGATGTTCCAGAACAAAGCGTATTTACTAGGATGTAGTTTCTGACTTCCAATTTCTGGGATAACCTTTGACTTTCGTTTAGGCTTATTGTCTGATCCTTATATGCGACAGTATTCTTCCATGAAATTCCCATTGCGTTTTTACCATTATTGAAATCACAGAGCAAAATGAGGCGAATTTGGTGTTTTGTTATTTTCATTACAATGTCTTAAAACGAAAAATTAAACTCGACTTGCATTAAAATTTATTCAAAGAACAAGTTAAATTCCCGACTTGCTTTTATAGCAAGTTGTTATAAATAGTTTGTCTCTCCGACTTTTACTTCAAAGAATTGAAAAAAAACTATTATTTGTAAGATAACTATTATAGCGGCAAGACTCATATAAATTTTGGACTTACAAATTTACCTTCTTCTTAGACGACACATCTTGTTTTGGACATTTATTCATATTTTACATCGATATAAAAATATAAAGATATATTTGAGATACTTATTCTTGCACAATTGTTTTTGTCTTTTAAATATTTGCTATTTTGACTTAATTACAAATTTAAATATTAAAAATTCTGTAATTCAATAAACGAATGAGGTCCATCATAGTGTATGAAGTAAAGATTGTATATAAACTTGCTAAACATTCATGCGTTTTTGGCCATGTTTGAAAACTACTTAGAAATTTTGGAAAAATCCAATTGTAGATTATCTTCCAAGCTGCAAATGAATTACAATTAATAAGTTACGAAAATCAACTTACCGAATTTTCTCCTCATATTATAAAAAAAAGAACTCAAAAATATTCAACCACTGCTGTAATAAAATGATAAGGACTGCAAAAACACAGTGAAAAGTTATTAAAACTTACTCATTTATTGACAGACGAAACTTGTAAAAGTCTTCTGAACTAAAAGAAGTAAATAATAAGCAAACATTTTCTTCAGATGAAAAAAGAAAAAAATGTTTATGAAAGTTAGGAAACTTCCAATTTTTCTTGAAATTAACTGCTTCTGGAATATTTCTCTGGCTATTAAATCTATGTTTCTTTCTAACAAAATTTCTCACTTCTTCTCACAAAATTTCTTACGTTTTCTTCTTGATCGGACAGAATTTTGCTCAAGTAGTTGACAATGTTATCAGGAAACTCATTGCCATCATTGATATTTACGCAGAGCATAAAAAATTTACTGCTCTTTGGAACTCTTTTGTATTTGCTATTTCCCAGCAACAGCTGTCATTACTATAGGATTGAAGTTTTCCCCAAGTTCCGATTGAAAATGTTTAAGGAATAAATTTAAAAACTCCAATCTTAAATTCATTCTGTGGGTCTTTCACTTTCGATACTTTTCACTTTTTTTATTGAGATGATTTAACTATATGCAGTAATTCTACTTGAATTAACAGAAAGAAATAATATATTTTACGATTCTTGGAAAATTTAAAATGTTTTATAATAAATATGAGCAATTTTGAAAAAAGAATAAATGTATTTATCATCATAAGCGAAGTATTCTTACAGTAGTTAAAATTTTTTTCATTATAATGATCACTTTTCAATTCATTACAGTTTAAATAACACGATGTAAAAATAAAAAGAGATTGAAAAGTTATTCAACTTTAGTGTGTGCAAAATAATCTACTAAAATAAGTAAAATAAAATAATATGGGAGAGCATGTTTGACACCATAGGAGTGAGTACCTTATAAAGCAAGAAATACTTTAATTAAAATTAGTTAAACATTTTTGCAAAACACGCCCTATAAAATGAGTGTAGTTGACCTAACATTCGATATGGAATACCTTTAAATGAATCATACCTCCATACTTCATTTTTTGTTTCAGAAGCAATTTTAAGTAAAATAAAATGTTGCCGTTTATGTTTTAGCATACACGTTCATTATTCTTTCTTATTTAAGTTTTATTATTGCATAGTGGAACAAATTCGTATCGAAAAATCAGTAGTTTAAGTTTTCGTCAGATTTTATAATACAAAATGGGATATACAGGTCTCTCTTATATTAAATGTAAATGAACAATTCAGATTGGTGAAAATGCCATACAAAAACAATTATTTTGTTAAATGGTCGAAGAAATCAATAAATCTTTGCTAAATTTTACGCTACGTGAAACAGAAACAAAAAGTTTTGATCTAAATCACATAAATTTCAATATTTTGGAGTTTAATTGAAATAATAATGTCCTTATACATAATGGAAATAGTATGCATAAAGCATTTCTGGGAAATGTGACAAACAATTTTTGGAAATGTATAAAATGAGATGCAAAAGGGTTTTCGAGAACACCGTTACTCAGAACTCCAGGGATAACCAATCTGAATAGAAAAAAAAAGAGAGAGAGAGAGAGAGAGAGAGAAAGAAAATGCTGATTCTTCTTACATGCGACCGATGTCCTCCTTAGAACCATTTCTTTGATCACAGAAAAGAAAAGATAACATTCTTCCTAGCTTTAGTTTGCCACTTCACACTAAGGAGCCAATTCTCAATCCTGACAGAAAATCAGGAATTGCAAAAGTTTTATCATGGATTCTCCATATAAATGGATCTTTGAACTTTTTTTCTCACAGAAGTGCAAAGAAATCGATTCCGATGTGAGAAAAAGGAAAACAGAGGAAGGAGCTGTCGTCTTTCCAACTCTAATAGGTTTGGAGAAAATGCCTATTTTGAATCACATCATCAAAGGATTAAATCCCATACTGTTGAATTTAGCTAGTTACTTTAAACAAAGAAAAAAAAGTTTTTTTCCCTATTAAATAAAAGGTCAGATATCTTTTAAAATACTGACCAAAAAAATTGTTCTTGTAAAAGATAAATACAAACAGAAAAAGATCAGAATTTGATGTACTTGCTGTAGCTTTGTTTCAAACATAAACGACTGCATCCGAGTATAATGGATTCAGTTAGTTGCAATTTTTAAAAAAAAATAGTGTTTCATTTAAGAGGTAACTGCTTATCTATATTTAATCATATTTTGATTCATGCTTTGAATTTATCCGCTGTATGGTAATCTTAGATCATATAAAAAAGTACAGAAGCATGAAAATATAATTATTTTTAACTTCAATACAAAAATCTGTATAATGCATTATTGCTCGCAAAAAACATTAAGAAACACATTTCTGGGTTTAAAAAACTTTCGTAGAATCAAGCATTTATTTACTTCTAAACTGAAGTCCAAAGAATGAAGAGTTGCTCAATCTCTGTTTGGAATCATTTGGTCTAGAATTGCATCCTAAATTACATTTTTTTGTTTAGAGGTAGTAAATAAAATATATAAAGATAGTAAGCAAAATAGTGCAGAACATTAAAAATCGATTCTTATGTATATTTCCTGGTCATTTAAGACTTACTTTCTTAATCTCAAAATCAGGTTTTTTTTTTAAACTATTTTAAATTTCACAGAATATACTTTTTAGAAGGTCGTAATTGAAATCTTTCAATACCAAATATTTTTGAAGTTTAGAATAATGTTTACGAGAATGAGGTTTAGAATTAGTTTCAATAGGCTTTGGGGAAAGGTAATGGCAATGACTAATGCGAAATCTAAGAATTTTTTTTCTGATGTCTTTTTTGATGATGATTCTTTTTTTTATGTCTTTTTCTGATGTCTGTTTCTATAACAATCACTTTAAAATTCATTTTAGCAACTAATCATTAGCAAATAATAGTGCATAGGCTACAACAACACGCTTCGCTTCAGGTTGTGGAATTTAGTACCTCTATTTTGTTATATAAACTTTCTTCCGAGATTATTAATAAACACATGGGAGTAAAAAAAGAAAAATGAGTATCTTTATAATTCTTTTATATTCTTCGCGTGACTCGCTGAAAGTTTTCTTGATCTGCCATTACCCAAGGGTCACAAGTGGTCATCTCTCGATATGATCTAAGCGCTGGCATTAAATGCTCCACAGGGAAATAATGCCTCACAGCTATTTTTATATACTTTACTTTAATGAAAACCTATCTTTTCTAGGGAAGGACAATAAAAGCTGTTTGTGTCAAGTTGTTGTCCATTTCTCTATATAGCCGAATGTGTCACACTTTTTGACTTGGCAAAATTTGGTACTTCTTCCACTGCGACTGGAAATCATTCAATTAAAACATATCACTCTCTTGGAAAAGCAAGATGTTGCATGCTTTCACACATTCAATTCCGTTTTGTCCAAAGTTTTAATAGTTTCCTGAATTTCCTTAAAATTCCCAAATAAATCGAAATTTATGCATGGATTTGACATCATCAGTACTTCCAATAACATCTTTTTCAACATAGAACAATGATACAGAGTGGAATGTCTAATATTTTTTATTATCTCTTAGGAATTAAAAACGTCCCTAAAGCGTAAATGTTTTTAACTAGGAATTTACTGGCCCATGTTTTGCTAATTCTGACCAAGAACGAACCAACACTAGGAAGTCAACGTGGGAAGAGAGTTGCTAGTTCTGGTATTCCCACGGCCCATCCTGCATATCCACAGCAAAGAAACCAATGAAAACCCGACACACCTCTCGCATTTTTCCCAACGTATCAATTAACTAATTAAAGTTTTAAAATATAGATTTTATTTAAAATAAATAATAGTTCTAGAAATTGAATAGTTCAATGAAGTTCATAAAAGAGATATATTCAAATTCTTTGTATTAAAAACAGGCCTTCTGAAAAGTTTATATGTTTTTTAAATTTTAATTTAGTGAAATTTTATCAGATTAATTAAATTTTAACTTCTTGATTATCCTGAAGCTTAAATATTAGTGTATAAATGTTTTAGGAATAAAGAGAAAAAAAACTGACGAAGATTAACGAAATATATAACATTTTCCAGTAACAATTAAATATAATGTTAAATAATTGTAAACATTATATTATGGTGTCTGCAAAAGCAATATAAGAGAGATTTAAAACAAAAAAATAAATTCCAATTAGTAAATATTTCCATTTAGATCAAAAATTTTGTTTCCATTATTCGCTTTTGTAATAAAATATTCGAGAGTACGACAATAAAAACAAAAAAATCTAAAAGCATGTGAAACTGATCAGATTTCAAAATTTAAAATTTTAATGTTATATTGATCATTAAAATTGGATTATCTAACAAAAGAATACCCGCATCAACTTGATTGAAATACGTGTGCTAAGTTTTGTTAGATTTGTTTTGAATTAATCATTATAATGCGGGTAGATGATATTAAAAATATAATTCATAATTCGGGATTTTCGGTTTAATTTCAGTAATTAAAAGGTTTGTGGTATGCTTAATAATACATCCTTCATATAAATTTCCATTACTTATGCATTTCAGACTGATGTTTCTTTTATTATTTTACTTAAGTTGTTTATTTCGTGATATTAGGAATTTAATAGATGGACTGGCTACAGTAAATATAATATTTCGAAATTATCAGATTCTTAATAATACATTTTTAGGAATGTTGTGCATGTTGCTCATATGAATAGACATGCATTTATATTAAAATAAAAACTTTTCCTAAAATATTTGTATCTGAATGGTACTTGGATAATTCACATTTGAGGGAACTCCACTAAAAATGCGATTTATTCACAAATTCGAATTCAGAAAAGAAATGGGTCTAAAAATTAGTAGAACAATATTTTTTAAAGATACTTCAAATTTATTTTAATTATTTTTAATTAGTAATAGATTTTTAATAAATAAAACATAATTACTAATTAATTTTATTAAATTATATTATAATTACTACTATTAAATAATAACAATTAACCCTTAAATGCGAGAATTTCATTACTAGTTTAAAATATATTTTTAAAATTATATTAAGGCCAATAAATCACAGGAAAAATAGTTAAAAAATATAGTATAGACTTACAACCATTGAAAATGAAAAAAAAACCGTATGTTGCATATCCCCAAAATATATTTCAAATGCAATGAATTTCTACGAAACTATTTATTTCTCGTTCTTTAGGTTTAATAAAATGTCTAAAAACACAAACAACACTTACCTAACAAAGTTACAAAAAAAAAAAAAAAAAAAACTCCCGAATAACTCTTTACATTAATCAATTTTCATATTTACACGCGCCGATCTAGTAAATTCAAATTGCATAGTTTAAAAATTTGAAATCGAACCGCCTTGTCAACTGCCAAAAAAATTCGTAAAATTGTCTATAATCTATGGTAGATTACATTCGGATACGCATAACTATATCGCAAATCATTTGAATTTTTGGTATTTTGCAGAAATGTAACAACGCGTATCGAAAGCTTAATAAATAAATAATCATTTTCTATCATTAATTGAATAATAATTTTAATAACTAAATAATTATGTGATTTGAATAAACAGTAAATACCAATTTTAATGCAACATATGTAATTCTAATCTAATATATTCAATCTAATACATTCTGACATCTTCACACATTCAATATTATTCTGAATAGAAATTTTAATTGCATTTTTGACCGAATGCATTGTTTAAAGTCCTTGAATGAATTAATAGTAATAAAAAATTAGTAATATTGATTTATTAAGGACACTCAGTAGGAAGAAATTTAAATAACGAAAAAATATTCCGAAATAAAAAGTTGCAATTTTTGATATTTACATTTAATTCAAAATGTAAGTTCTAGTATTCTTAGAACTATAGGAAAATTCAAATTACCTAAAAAATGAAACCAAAAATGGTTGAATTAACCATTTTTCTTTTAAATAATTAGTTTTGGTTCAAAATTCCCATTTTATATTAATTCGATTGGCTTCTGCTTTACAACATCCTTCATTATCAAAAAGATAAGGCAGTATTACTTTACAATCGAGTAAAACATAGGTTTTAGAAGGCTTCCGCTTTACAACATCCATCATTATCAAAAAGATAAGACAGTATTGCTTTACAATCGAGTAAAATATAGGTTTTAGAACTATATAATTTTCTTTACAATAATATGATTTAAATCATTAATTTAAGTATTTTATCTTCTATCTTAAAGTGTTAAATTACATTTTTTAAGAACTGTATCCTTAGAATATCAATCAACATAGTAATATATATAACTTTCATAATTAATTGTGAAAAGCAATGTCAAGATATCATCAACAAAATCTTCAAGATTTCTTATAAGGAAATGTAATGCTTGTTAGTAATTTAACTTTTATCTCAGTAAATAATAATAATTGAGAAATATATGATGCTATAATTGAAGCATAAGAATAAAGAAAGGATTAATTATTTACAATACAAATGTCTACAGACGCATAATTTATATTTAAGATTAGATAAGCCATTCCACAATTCCTAATATATCCACAAGTCATATTCGAAAGGTTCCATACAAACATTCGTACCTAAGATAGTAATTACCTTACTATTTTAGTAATTTTGAAAGCGGCCTGATTGTTGGTAAATGACCAAACGATCGATTGTTAATGACGAAAGATGTTGCCTCGAGCAGAAGCTCCGGTCATTAAGAGCTGAACTCGCTAATATTTAACGAGGAACATATTCTGGGGTCATAGGTGGAATGGTAATCTTGAAATGCTTAATAAGCAAAAAGTTATATCTGACATATATGAGCAGGTTTGCACTCCGGACTGAAATAATGCTAGATTTAATATAATTGGTTTGGTACACACCATCAAATTATCTAACGTTCAGAAGTTAAATATGATATATAATAACTATTTCCTAAACATATAGAAAAGACGATGTGCAAAATACAAATTAAGTGCTTCACAATTGCTAAATCTACAAAATTATGTACCACGTAAAGGGTGACTGAACTAAATGAACTAACTAATTCGAAATAGTGAGAAATGATTACGATTAGCAAAAATATGATTTACCTGTTATTAAAAAATATAATGGTGTGTTCATTTCGAATAAAATACTGTCTTAACAAAATGAAGAGCTTTTTTTATGAGACGCTTAATGCTCTGAGAAATATATTTGTTAGTCTTCAGCGTTAATAAAATTGAATATTTGTTTATGGGAATTGACTCGTTACCTGGATTTTCAACACATTTAAAATAATAACTTTTTTAATGTGATGCCATGACACATTTTTAGACTATTTTATTTAAGCGTATTATATTTATTAGAGCAAACTCAATGGATTTGTTTGAATTTCTTATGCAAATTACCGAAAAATTATATTTCTGAAAATTTAGTTAGCTATAAGTAATTCGAAACGGTCTGCTTAATAATTCTGGTGATACGATTAAATTAAAGAAAGTTAAATGCATAAGAATTTCTGCAATAAATACTTTCGTTAAAATTCGCCGCATTTTCGTGAATCGAAGGCGGTAAGAAAATTTGATGTTTATTGAAATAGATAAAATTCCATTTCAAATTGGGCCCTGGGGTCCCAATGCTAAGGTTCAACTTTGCACAGATGGCCTCAGGGATCACATCACGATTCCATTAAACATTAGTAGATAGGCGTGCTGTATTCTAAATGTGACATCTGGGACCAAACATTCTTCCATTGGTGCAGTGCAGAAGTTTCGGAAGGGGAATGCCAGATTTCATCTTCATAATCTGACCCGGGTTCAAAATAACTCCATTATTGCTTTCAAACTGGGTGCTAATGTTAATGTTAACTAACCCATACGTATTTTAATTTATATAAGAAAACCTCAATCATTCACAAAACTGCATGATGAATGATAAGACCGCCATGAATAGCAATATTTCGAGCCCTGTAGTCGACGCACAGCAGCCCCCATTACGAACCATTCATCCGCCTTTCCTGATACAGAAGTACGACCCGTCATCAGACATAAGCACAGAAGATTACTACCATTTTATAGCCACCAGATAAGCAAGAACTATCCACAAAATCAGTAATTTCTTATCCCATACCCCGTCCAGTGAGACATCTTAATTACAAATATAAATAACTTTCTTCTTTACGTTAAACACACATATTTAAAAAAAAATTCTATAGATAAAATGGTAATCGGATAAACAGACTAGCCGAATTTGGTGTATCAATCGTTAAAAATATTGAATTGATGCTGCAATTATTCGTTTTGAATAATTAGAAAGCACTATTAATATATTATTCTAGATAAATAATCACATTATACGAAACACAAACAATTTACTTTTTTATTTTTAAAATGATATTATTTGGTGTATGAATCCATAAAAATAAAGAATTTGTGCTGTCATTACTCGTTTTTAATAGGTTATAAAAAACGCATTTTTCTAATGTATCAACAAAGGATTACCATTTGGCTAAAGAAGAACTCTAATAAGGGGGTTCCGATGGGAAACACCCCACATTAAAGAGTTTTAAAAGTGTTTTTGAAATAATTAAATATTCTTAATGAAAGTTCAAATAAATTAAATCTTGCAAAATTGACAGAAAGAAAGTTTATTTGCCAAGATAGATTTTCAGCAGAAAGTTCGCAACAATTATTCTAAAAAAACACATCGACTACCTAATTTTGACTTATTAAGGCATGATATAATAAAATATCGGTATTAATATTCATTAGGAGCAAACATAAGTTAAAACTTTAAACTTTGTTTCCCTTTATGAGATTTTTGAAATGGTGCGAGCAGTAATAAAAATAAATTCCAGACCCTTAGGGTTTGAACAGAAAAATATAATAAAATTTCACCATATCTATGCTTTATAACTAACTCAGGAAGATGAAAGCAATCCACGTTTACTGCAGAGATTTATATAAGAAAAACCACTAAACTTGGTAACAAAGCTGAGTAGATAAAAGAGAAATAAATCAGTAGCTGCACTCAATAAAAGCATAATTTTTATATTTCAAGGTTTTGCAGGTGGTATTGAATTTATTTGAATAATAATAAGCAATAAAAGTCCAAAATCGATAGCTGAAGAACTACATAAATTATGTTTCCCTTTAATAACCAAGTTCAGTAACGCTGGGGATCTCATATTTTGAATCATTGATTTTTTTTTCTCCAGACTGCAGGTAGAATTATTTTCCATCATCAAATATGTTTATAATTCATCATCGAATAATACAAGAATTACTAAACTCGTCGACATCTATAACTTTATCTTTTTTTTCAAATGGGTGATTTTTTTCCTTAACCATTTAAAGCATTTAAACTCCAACATTTTAAACTTAATATAAACGCTTGATAAAAAAACTAATTTCTTATCGAGTTTAGATGTTAAATGAAATTCAATTTGTCTTCGCTTCTTGATCCAATGTAATAATTTTAATGAATATATGAAGTTTCATTTTGAACGCATAAAATCTAATCAAAACGTATTCATAATATTTAATTCATTTAACTCTATTACTATTGCCACTGATAAATGCATAAATTTCTATAATTTGTAATACTATATTTATACATTTGATAAAAATATCCATCTAAAATTAGTGATGATTAATCGCATTAAAAATATATAAAATATGGATTACTTTATAAATATCCCTACTTAATACCCTAAAATATATGTTAAGGTATAAAGTGAAACGCGCAAATAAATTTATCTAAGGATGGAATCAATTATTACACTGAGAAACGCTGTTTTATGAAAATAAAGAGAAACGGTAGGTTGAAAATATTTGACTTGTTAAGCAGAGTTAAGTTATGTTATCATTATTCTAAATTATCTCATTTAAAAAAATTATTTTCACACAGCAAGAATTTAAGTGCAAATATAAAGGAAAAACACTTGCATAATCGCATTTTTTAACTATATGAAACTATCTCTTTTACCTTACAAATATAGATAAAACAAACAAAGAAATCGTAATTTCGATTTAATAGTTTCCCTTCGTGTATTATATGTAGCATATTGGAAGATTTTATAGAAATTATACTAATATAGCGGAAATCACAGCAATTATTAATGTATTGTTACTTTTATATTGTTTTTTAAAATTGCTTTTACAAAATATAATTTTTACACTTACCTAATTGTTTATTTTTCAAGAAAAACAATGAATTCATTCATAAGAAAATCCCTTATTTACATGATTGATCCCTTCTCTAAAATATTTTCAAGCGCTTTTTCCATATTCGTAACAAAGATAACAGGTCTACGGATTATTTCCATTTTCAAGTTTTAGAAAAAAAGCAAGGTTAGCGACTGAAATATAATCTTTATATTTGTTGAAAAAACTTAAATGATTTAAATAAAGTTTTTTGCTCTTATTAAGTATAAAGGCATTAATTTTGTTTTTTATTATGTGAAATAATGTAGGCTATTGCTTTTATGTATTCTTAAATCCAAAGCAAAAAAAAAAAATCAAATGCAAAACTATTTTCTCATAGAGGTAGAACCTCATTTTTACAAATGCACACGTGTATTCAAAATTTTTCAAAAAGAAATTCTAAGAAAATTCAGATTTCAAATATAAGTTTCATCTCTTCTTTGCTGTGGCATATAACTTTCTCGTCTCTTTTATTATTCGTTGGTAATATCACCTCGGCATTTTTTGATATTGAACCAATGAGGGCTAAAACCACGGGAATAAAATATATTTTGAGCCAGATATCATCACTTGAATTGACTTTTCCAGCTCCTGTTCACATTGGGTAAATAAATCACGTACCTGAAAGATATTTTTTCGCGTTTAAGAGAAAATTCCCCATTAAATTCTAGTATCCGTGCTATGCTTCTATTTTTTATTGGTATGCTGTCAAACTTTAATGATGTAGTTTCAGAACTTCGAAACCCAATTGCTGATGATATTCTTACACTTATTGAATAGCCTAACAGAATGTGTATTATTTCAAGCACTCAATATTGTGGCTGCTACGCGATTAATTTTTTTGAGAAATAGAATTCATTCAAATTCTGAACAATTTTTTTACCATTACGGAATTTATTTTTGCGACAGAATGTAAAAATAATAAAAAGAATAAAATACTCTATATTACTCACATTTAATTGAGAGAAATATATCGTCGAATCCTTACAATTAAAGAACATTTAAGTAGCGATTTTAATTCTACATATTCCAGGCACCTTTTCAAACGCTGCCAATGTTTGAAATGAATCATGGCATCTATTACATTCAAATCTTTTTTCCTTCGTTTTTAATAATGATAGAGATTATATGGCTTTATATCCTTTCTTGCAAAAATATAATGCATTTCCTTCAGAATAAAAAAAATCTACTAAAATTAATTGTAAACCCAACAAAAAACATCACGGCGTCATAAAAAGGCTTAGTTTTATGAACAATCATGAGTCACTTTAATGGACTTGACATAGATTGTGAATCAATTGTTTTATCGATAATTTCGAACATTAACAAGCATATTTATTGCAGCAAAGCCCGGTAACTGGCCCAATTTTGATGAGTATGCCGATACAAATTTTTCACCAGTGTCATGAAATATTTTTAATATCATATCATTAGTAAAGCTAGTATTTAACTGTAAATGAAAATATTAACTGTAAATGAATTTTTCATTCATGTAATTAACTGTAAATGAAATTTTCATTCATGATATTAATAGTAGCTTAACATTTAGAATGAATGGCAGCTATGCTTAGTAAATAACTTGGAAATGGATTAAGAGAACTGGTGGTGATTGTTTCTTAAGGATTAAAGGTTTGAGGTTTAAAATCAGAATTAAACCGAGACACACGTAGGAATGATGTATTTTAAAAGTTAGAATCTAACGGTGGCGTCTATCTGCTGGATTGTGGAGACCTAGGAACGGCTCTCAGAGCAGATTCAAAAATTGCAACTCTATCCTCAAACACCTAAGCGGAATGTAAATATGATTAAACTAATATATTGATGATACATCTTCTTCACACTAACCCGAACAGTTATAGATTAAAAGAATTTTGCAAGCAATAATGAACAATAGGATTTAGACATCAGTATAAATGGAATTTTCATGACTAGAATGAATGAAATTTCTTGATATTTCTTCAAAGCGAATTCAAGTAACTCCATTAAATCATTTATGTTAATTTGGAGAATGCATGATATTGCAAATTGTAGGGATTTTTACCATCATCAGTTTGAATATTTAAATGAAATTATTCAAGCATTTTTAAGAACATCAATATCTGAAATTTATCACTTCGTATTAAAAGATTCCATCACTGTCACAAAGGAAATTTATAACTTCCAAAAAGTATCATCATTAGTATCTATTAGAAACGCATTTTACCTGTAAGTTTACAGCGTTTCTTAAATTATTTTAATTATGCAAAAATTTAAGAGCATCCGCATGGATCGAGTTTTAAATGCATTGCGTATATATAAATTCAGTATATATATATAAAAAATTAATAAAGTAATGCACATTCATCATCTAAAGCTGCCTTATAAAGTATCGGTACAAAATAATCCTATAATTTTTGACGAAAGGAAACCTTAGTTTGAAAAAAGTCATAATGTGTATATTTTACTCACTGCAAAAGAAATTAATCTCCAGTTAATTTTTATACATAACTACATAAAATTATCTAGATTATGTCTTTCATAACAAATATTTACTACAACTTTACTACGTGACAATTAATACTGAAAGAAAATTATCTAGTTAATTATGGCAATAGTATTTAAGAGGAACATTTCTTTCTAAAATTCTTTACCTATCATGGCAAATGATATATTCATAGCCTTACAAAAATAATTGATTTGAGCAAGCTCATGTCCTTTGAGAATCGTTAATGTATCTTAAGAAATAACTCTGTCACAGAGAAATAGAAAAGGAATTATTATTGGGAAAAAATTAAATAATTAACTTTCTAAATTGTTTTACGGGTTTTGTTTCTAATATTTATGGGATGAAACAACAAATTAGTTAATTTTGAAACCTCCGAAAGGAAGGTGATTTGTTTTCCTAAATCATTTCTGTGCCTTTCACTTATCAACACACACTACACTATTCATTTTAATAAACTCCATTTATCGTACTGTTATCTGTCTCCATGGTATAGATCCTATTTTTCGTGTAGAAAGTTTTTTGTGCTTACAATTTGCAACTTTTAGAATTTTCTATTCCCAAAGTAACTCATATTAAATTTAATGTTTTTACTTGTATCTAAGTTTGAAATTGAAAAATATGAAGCATTTGTGAAGTTAATATTTCCAGACGTCTTTCAGTTTTTTCATCCTTGTTATTTTCATCGAGTAATAAGAGAATTATTTTCTAATTCATGTACTAGATAATATAATTTTGCTGAATAACTTCTCCAAAAGCTACACCAAATTCTTAGTATTTGAATTGCAACACATATTGATATTACTAGCCGCCTTTGGCGACCAGCCGGTTCGCCAGTATTACCGCTCACTACAATTTTCAATTAAATATTTTAAGTAACTGTTCTCTTAATAGATTCTCAAAGAAAACCTTTTTAATTTTCAAATTTTGATAGTCATACCAAACTTATACTGTTGCTTAGATCGTTTCGTTCAATTTACAATATATATTTTGCTAATTTTTTGTCATTTCCGATAAAACTTCAACTGTAATTTAAAGTGGAAATGATGAAATTGCAATTAATATAAAGATATTTTTTAATAAAACCAAGCGTTTTATTTTATTTATCATCTTTATTGTTATTTATTAAATTGAATGTGAGTATTGCAAACAGAATCGCTCGGTATTTAAGTCTTATGTGAACTACAAAATATTTTTCATAATTTATGTAATATCTCAAAGAATTCTTCAACAAAAATTTCTCAGATTCAGCATAAAATTCAGTTTTTAGTTTTGCTTTCAAAATTTAGAAAAACTCAACATTTTCATAATCTTAGGCCAATTAATCTTGAGAAATCTGAGCGCTGATTAGCGTATTTTCTTTGAAGCGATCGATGCAAAATCTAAAATTATCCTTTTTATATTGAATAGTGATAATCAAATTTTCATAAATCAGACTATTTAATTGATTTATTTAGTTGATTGGAAATTAACTCTTTTTATTTAAAATATTAGTGTTTCAAGAACATTTTGTTAATTGTGATTTCCACAGCAGAAGCTTTATGTAAAATCAAAAATTCGTTATTTATTAGAGCATTTATTGAATCAAGTTACATAAAATATAATCATTTTCCATTTAGACCATTTTAGCAGATCTGTGTCTTACTAAAGGTTTACAAATTAGCTGTGTGGCCCTGATTTGAATGGATACCCTGTTCATATTAAACAAAACTTGCCTTAAAATAAAACTGATTTATTGGATTAATAATATAGAGAGTGTAAAAGATCATAAAATAATTTTTCTTGAATTTATTTTTTAGAAAAAAATAATACTTCTTATTTGTTTCATTTCCTACAGACGATTTCATTTCCAAAAAGATTTCATTTATTTTTAATTGGAGCTTTAATCAATGTGATGGCAACACTTTGAAAAAAGCTAATTTTTT
>JAPMOR010067457.1:346960-362832 GCA_026543865.1 Argiope aurantia | reverse complement strand
ACACACACACACACACACACACACACACACACACACACACACACACACACGCACGCACACACACACACATACACACACACACACACATACACACACACACACACATACATTGAGCTTTATTATAAGTATAGATTTCAAATGCAACCTATATTAAGTTCAAGACAAGCAAGGAAAAACTTTACATTAAGCAGTACGCAATAGGAAACCAAATGTTTACTGGCGTTCTAATATATTTTGTAACATTTCTTTCTTTATTTCCTATTAGTATTTTTGTGCTTATCATAAGTGTGTTTATTTTCGTAGCTTCCCGTCAGTGACAAAGTGGTTATGACATCATGTGACTGAAGGATATGAGTCAGATGAAGAAGGTCGTGAGATTTATTCTGAATGAACAATAACAGAAAAGGACCAATTGCTGTGTGTTTTTGGCAGTGAATTGCTAGATGGGAAAGTTCTCCTTGATTTCCATAATTCCAAAACGCAAATATGAATTAGTTTCCCCTGAATGCACTACAGAAACAGAAACTACCCATATAAATTTGATTATTTTTATACATTTATATAAATTTGAGCATGAGCAAAAGCATTTTTTATATCTAAAAATAATTTTAATGCAAAAATAATTATCTTTGCATCCGAAAAATAAAATGATGCTTGCTGAAATAATGTACACATTCAAAAATGTCAGTAAGAAGGAAGTGATGAAAGGAATTTTGTAGAGGAAAATCAATCAGACAAAACACATACAATCACAAAAAAAAAAAAAAAATTGTAAAAAAAATTATTATTTTTCTCCTATTGAATTTATTCAAACACACATATCTTTATTTGGGATTTTTGTTAAAATCTTGTCTTTCGTAATGAATTTCGGAGTTACAAATAATTCGAAATCGAAAATATTTTTTATTTCAAATTTGGCAGTATTATTAATATCCAATTATTTATTTTAAGTTGAACCATAATTTTTGGAGGATAAAATTTAAATATTTTAAATTAATTTAATTCATTTGTTAATGTAGTGTAAATGAATTATTAAACATAGTATAATTATTTTTATTTCATAACATTCGTTCTTTCAAAAGTAAACTGTCGAAATTATTATTATATTATATAAGAAATCGTTTTTAATAAAAAAATATAAAGCCAAATATGTCAGTCATATGCTTTTAGTTTTGACGGATAATTTAAACAAATCGCGTGGAAATTATACAAAGCAAACTCTGGTCCATTTTCTATTTGAAATTCTCATTAATTATTTTTATAAACTTTGACTAGATTTGCACTAATTTTGGAACTGCAATAATCTATCTTGAGATGTCATATAACTGAGCGCATTGAAAATATTCGAATAAACATATTTGTTTATACGATTGTACTGTGTTTATATTCTCAGCCCAGCTAAAGGAAAGATTTGGAAAATAGTAGACATCACAAAATACATTTTAATGTCATACACGAAAAAAATCGTATCACTTTTTAGTTTAGCATCTATAATATTAAACATTCTTACAAAAAAGAAATTGGTTGAATAACTCTAAAAGTACATCACATCAATATTTTTATGCTTTTCTTACATTGTATAAGCATGAAATCCGAAGCTTCTACTCATCCGCAATTTTCCTAATTCAATTTCAGAAAATGGCAACAAAACATCTATCTATCTATTCCATTGAAATATTCCTAGTATAATTGTCAGGGGAAATGTCGGAATAAAACTACTCAGGGCTCTCTGATTTGACAGAAAAACAAGAAAAAAATATAATATAAAAGTCCACAAGTTTATTTGAAACTACTTCAATAAGAGTCTTTTGGCAGTTTCAATTTCAAAAGACAATCTCAAAATGTTGGTCGCTTGAGTCTTCTTCAGTACAAAGACGCAGCACTGGAATGAAATTCACCAATCCGCTTGGGGACAAACCACCAACAAATAATGGACAGTTTTAAAATCGCTGAATAAGAGAAACAAGTGCGGTAAAAAGTTCACGGATTCTCACCACAGAGATTACATCCGCCAGGGTTTGAATTTCAAATCTCTCAAGATCTTTTATTTTAGGAAAGAAATTGAAACTGGAATTGAATCAACATAATCTACAAATTTGCACTAAAATATAAACCTTGAGAATAAATTTAACTTATATTTATTTCCCTTCTGAAAGTCATAGATGGTTTCTAAGAGTTTTGTTTTAGGAAAAGATAAATGGAATTCTGTTAAATACAAAATTTGGAGATGACAATAAATGTAGTTATAGAAAAGGTATTTTTAGATATGCCCGAGTACATTTTAAAGTGTTCTTATTACAAGAAATTTCAAATACAGGAGAGATTTCTTTTCTATTGTGATACTGATTCTGAGCTGATTCTATTGTGATACTTTTTCATGTTCTCAGCTTCTTAGTATTTCTTTTATTATAGAAGTCTTAGAAAAAAGATTTTCACAGATTTTGTAATATTTGTAAGAAAATATAATAATGGAACCTAAATTTTTGTACAGTTTAAATTTTAAGTGAAAATAACAAATGAAGAAAAGGTTTTAACTATTTAATTAAGTATAATCGATATTTTATCGATTTAAAATCATAGAATACAGAATAGAATAGAATAGAAGAATAAATTTTACTTTGTTATAAACATCAATAAAATAATCTTCACATTTCAAAGTATCATCTGTAACCAAATTCATACACATGAAACGCAATTATGGTAAATGATCTGCAATAGTTATATAATAATAATAATTTCGAAGAGCATGCGTAGAACACCTGTTAGATATATTTGTACAATTTTATCCTTTGGTCTGTTATGTATATATAGCATATCAATGCTTTTACAAACTTTTATCATAATGTAGGCTGCTTGAGAAATTCAATCTTTTAAACATCTATCGAAAATAGAATATAAGATTTATAACTTCTGTTTGGAAACTTTAGTTCAAGCAAATCGATAACGTTTACTGGATAACATATTTTATAATAAAGTTTATTGGAGCGCCTGTCATCAGTTATGCACCCGTTTCTTTTTTCTGTCATCGAATAGAGATACACTTTTCTCCTATTTTTCTCAGAAGATTCAAGTTAGAGGAATTTTATTCTTCGCTTTCTCGCAATCCATTTTTTAAGCATTTGCCTAGAAATTTTTTCGTTTATATCAGTACAATATAGAACCACATTTTGCAACTGATTGTGAATTAAAATCTGGAGTATCCTATTTGCATATTAAACAAATAGAATATTATCTCTTTTTCGTTTTTTGTAAATATAAAATAAATAAAATTGTAAAACATTTGAAATTTAAGGAAGAAAATGAGATGTGTAAAGAATTCATTTAATAAAGTAACTTCTGGGTTTTTATTCAGTTATTATTCATCATATCCACTTTTTTATAGAATACATACTGAATTAAATTGTTTTGGACAATGTAAGCTTAATTTAAGAAAAAAATAATCATTCAGTCTAGAAATTCCCATTCCCAACACTGCATGATAAATTTCTTAATAAATTCACCTATTTTCTGTAATCTCTAATTGAAAGGTATGAATTAATTTAAGATGTTTGCCTATATGCCTATGGCAGGATAATAGCTAGAGTTTGTGGGTATTATTAGAATAAATTGAAATTGAAGTGGTTGGTATATAGTGGGCGATATTAATTCATTATTGAAGTTATTTTCTTAAACTTTATGTTATAAGTTATTCCAGAGATCCGTAGCAAATAAACATACATGGAAAAATGACCACAAAACGATAAATTTCATTTTGGAGATAATTTGTAGTTTAATTTTCAATGGAGATATAGTATTTAATCAGATTTCAAATCTTCCATTTTGACATGTACAGTTTTATTGTATTTGTCTGTTACAGAACTCTGCACTTTTTTATTGACAAAATGTTTGATTCAAAATAGCGAATTATTATAAACCAAAAAATTATTCAGAGAATATAGGATTTGTTGTAAAAACCTGGCATAATTTTGAAATATTCAAGTGGTTCCTTTATTCCTTTATTTGAAATATTCAAGTGGCAATAAACGTACTTTAAATGATTTAAATAAATTTATGCAGCATTCTAAATTTCTCTGAGAAACAAATTTTTCGGACAGTAGGCCCATAAATATGTTATTGTTAAAAAAATTGGGTAAACGTCTCATTTAGCAGAAAAAAGTTTTAACTTAGAAAACTATTCAGTTAAGTTGTGAATGGCATTTAGATACTTCAAAAATCGATTTATTCATTTGAAGCAAAAGTCTTCCGAAGAATATCCGTAAGAGATGTAGAGCGGTATAAATATTTTAAAAATCACCTGAAGATAAAAGCAGTCTATTAGATTTCCTACAACACCATTAAAATGGCTATCTCTAGGGATAGAGAAAATTTTAAGAAAATTGCAACCGACACATATCTTATCTAATCTCCTTTTGCGCTGTTAGAAACAGCAGTGGTTTCAAGAAAGCTCGAATTGCCTGAGGACAGCTATTCAAATTTTCTTTAACACTTTTAATCTTCATTTAATGATCGAAACTGACACATCTCACGCTTGCCTTGTTAACTAAGCGTCATTAATGTTTACTTTAAGACGTACTTTAAGCAAGACACAAGGTTTACAGAATTTGAGACGTACTCCACTTTTTTAGCGTTTAGTACTCGTAATTTAATTCAACACCATGACCCTAGATCAAATAATTAAGGGAAACAAACTTCGGAAGCGACGCTTTCCGCGCGTGTCTTGAAGAAGAATTTCAAATTAAAATTCCATCGAGTTAATTCTCTGGAAGTAAATATCGATTTGGGACCTCATTTACAAGTCTTTGCAAATTCGTTCTAAGAATCATCTTGTTTGAATTTTGATTAGGAAGGCATACATGATCGTAAGTTTGAACATGGATTTCAAACTGAATACATTGTTCCATTGGTACATTAGAGAACGGCAAATTATCTCTTAAGCGGATGCTAAATGGAACATGTTCATAGAAGATGCCAAGAGACGCCAATAAAGAAGTTATGGAAAAATTGAAAAAAAAAAAATCATTCACACTAATGCCTCTTTTTACTCACTCTTTTAATACATTTAAGAATTTAAAGGGATAACATATGATTTGATGTTTATCTCATTATAAAATATTACGCATTGGACGTTTTAAAGTGAAAAAAGGGTTTTGATATTTCAACATTCACTTCGTTTGTATCTTTCTTTAAGTATTCAAATGATTTATTCTCTATCAATGGATTAAAATACTTAAAGAGAAACTCGGCGTTGACGAGAGCATTTATTTATTCACCAATTCACATATCGTTGAATGAGTTCATATTACATAAGGCGGGATGAGAATGGGCTATGTGAATTATTTGCTGTAGTTGCCGACAGTGAAAGACAGCATTTTTTTTTCGATCATCACCAATTAAATTCGAATTTTATGAACTCTTAATTTTGACTATTAGCCAGATAACTGTGTATAGCAGTTTAAACAGGTATTGGAACATATTTACTCTACTTGGCGCAAACTCACCGCAATGTAAAGTCTCAGGAAAGAATAGTAATACAATTTTCAATTTCTTGTGACTTAAATGTGCACCGTACGATTTTTTTTTTTTTTGCTCCTTTTGCACGATGCGCCGCCTTTTTCAATTTTTTTACATTATTTATGATAAAAGCGGTTTTTTAATAGTGAATTTTATATATTTTTTTCTTTTTATTTCTTGATTATTTCTTATTACCTGATATATCTTTAAACTTATTTTAAAGCAAAGACATCATTAATTTAAAATTTTGGAAGCGAAAACAGTTTTAAATAAAATTAAAAATATCTCAGGTGTTGAATTATTATTATACTTTCAATTTCTATACTTATTGTATGTCACATTATTTCAAATTTAGCATTTATTTAAAATTCTACCAAATTACTTAGTAAACAACGTAATTTATGAAAAATGAAGATATATTCTTTAAATTCTTTAACTATTATAAGATAAACGCAATTTATGAAAGACTAGAAGAAAACTTTTTTTAAGTAAAAGTTTTTTAAGTCGGTCGTAAGTAATTGAGGACTATGAATCGAGCTTTATAATAAAAGTTTTAATTACAATAGGATTTCTATGTAGATTAAAATTATATTAATACTTATGAGGAAAAGATCCAATTTCTTAATATCTTGAGATCCTGGTACAATTTCATAAGTCTAAGAGGTTGTAAAAATCATTATAAAGATCTGGGAGTTAGATCGTAACTAATCAGATGCAGAATGAGATAAATTTAAATATTTTTTTGAGAGAAAATGCATGAAAATTTAATGTTAAGTGATGAGGAGAAAACAGTGTAAGATGCTTTCGTCAGCATTATTAATTGTTTTCTTGTGAATCCCCATGGATTCTATTATGATTAGATCTAGGAAAACTTATGCTTTGCTCTAATATTACACTCAACAAAATTTACAACTCAGTATTCTTGAAAACGCCTTTAGCAGTTAGAAAGAGAAAGATTAATAGTTATAAATATGTACAATTATATTTCAGAAATGGTTTTTTAACAGATTTTTTTAAAATATGGAATGGAAAGGCGAATATACTGTACGATGCTCTTTTTGCATATTAAAAGGAGCAAATAAGGGTAAGTTATTCTCCTTATTTAAAAAAAATATCCTTTTTTTATAAATTTAATCTTATGCAAATTCTATCGAGTAATTTCATTCGTTTTAAATGATGTTTATTTGAAGTCCGGGAAAGCCACTTTTGGGTGCTTCTCCAGCTTGGATATACGATGTGATTTAATCTAAAATTTACTTTCAGTTCAGCTATCCATATCTCATAGTCTTAAAGTTAATTGCGTGGAAAGAGGATATGTTAAAAAATAATGTCCTATGTTTATAAAGCACAAGGCAATTAATCAAAATATTACGGTTGCGGCTTCATTGTTTCGTATAAAATGGTCATTATTTTAAGAAAATCATCGAATAGCGCGAGACCCGTTTCAGTTCTTATGCTTTAAAAGGGTTTCAAGATTACTCCAGATTTCAGATAAGTTTTTCTTTGCCGAATAATACAATAATCTTCTTTAAAATGGTGGAATAAATCACTAACACAGATAAAGAAAAAGTTTTATAGTTTTTTGTTGAAAAATGTATCTATTTTTTGTACTTTAATTCTCCATATCCAATAATCTGCGAGGAAAATACTCATATATTTCTAGATTAGCGTCATTAACTTCAATGATGTATTTTTCTTCGAGTATTGGATCAAGTCAGATATCAGAAAATAGTCATGTATAGAAGGTTGATTTCGTGCTCATTTGAAATCTGAAAGAAACATACAGTTTATATCAACATGAAGAAAACAAGAGAACAAGGAACAACTAGCGGGAATGGTTTCTCAAAACATTTCTCGTATACACTCTGATAATGGTATTATCCCTCTTTCTCACATAAAATTGCCGTACTTAGGTAAGATCGTGGAAGCTTCGCATGTCATTGGCTAACAATAATTAAGAAATATAGATCTTTGTCGCGAATTTATGAATTTTGCAGAACTCATGGTGTTTGTTATCTTTGGTGATTAATTTCTGGTATGTGGTTAATACACAACATATATTTCGGACATTGTTTTTCTGATTGATTGAAAAACAAAATTTGACACGGAATTACAGTTATAATAACAAAATTACATACCGAATTTCATTTATTTAAGTCCCCGCCTATTTGATCTATCGTATTTGCAAGCATGCGAAATCTCTACCGAAAGACGGTCGACCATTTGACAGATTTGAATCAAAATCTGATTAAAATTTAAATTTTAGATGTTAAACCTATGTATCAAATTGTATTTATCAAGTTCTTCACGTTTTGTTGATTTCGTGTTTTCCTGTATTCTGACAGAAAGGCTTCCTCTGAATGAATTACGTTCAAAATTTAAAAGGAATCTACAAATGTAGTGAAACGTCTATATATCAAATTCTATGTGTAAACAAAATTTTAAAACAAATATCATTTCGAAATTTCACTTTGTATGTCATATTGCTTAAATTACATAAGATATGAAAGAAAATTCAGTTAACATAATTATGAATGCTGGAAATAACTACATATGTAGGTTATATAACTGTGCATGATTAATAACCTTGAGGCATACAAGTTATATTACAGTTACAATAAAGACACGAAAGAAATTTCAATGACCAGACCTAGGCCTGAATGAATATGAAATATACCACAAGAATTATCTGTATTATAATTATTTTTTCTTATTAATAAAATGAAGATTATATATGCATTGCTGCTCAAAATTTAGCTTCTTAATTGTTTGGAAAGGAGGGATACACAAATTCAAGCCTGTGCTGCAGCTGAATTTCAACGTTATTTTTAATGAATGATGTAAAATACTACTTCCCAAACTCCTTGCTGTTGATACACTGCAAGCTACAAAGTATTGTTAATAAAAATTGTTGAATAATAAAATGGACAAGATTTAATTAAAATGAATTTGTGATAAATATCTGGTGTCTTTTTGAGTGCTTTCTTTTCACATTGGTACTCTGTAATATAACAAGATAATTGTTTATAAAAAAATACGTTTGTTAGTCTGAAAAGTTCAAGGGGCTTTTAATATTTTATGCCATCTTTTGGTCGTAATTAGATAACATAAATGTGCTTCTATTTTGAGAAATTTTTCTAGTTTGGAAGATACAAGAAAGAAAATCCTGTGTTAAATAGAAAAAAATAGCATTTTTTAATTTTTTAAAATTATATTTCGATTGATTTAGTTGTTTTTCAATGCCGAACAAATATAAAAATAAAAGAAATTTTGAAACATATTCTTACTGAAAAATAGTATTTAAAAAATTTCTTCCTCATTATAAAAAATACTTTTTTTATTATTAATTAAAACGTAAAATATCTGGAAAACTTCCTACATTTATTTTGCATTTTAATTTAGAAAATGCCAATACTCCTGGGACTAAATCTGAATTTATAATTAAGCAATCTAAATTAAACGCAAATTTCAAATTATCCTTTCAGAAGTAGAACAGAGATAAATAAATAATAAAAAAGTAAAAATAATGTAGACAAGATAAAAAAAATCAGAATATTTCCTTTTTCGCAAAACAGTTAAAAGTACTTTTTCTAAATAATATCATTATTTTTCCTTCAGATATGTCTAAAAGGTAATTGTTCTCAAACTCTAAAAGGTAATGAGCAGTTCCAAATCATTAAGTAATGCAATTCAAAAATACAAATATATTCTATAAATATTATTTGCAATTTGAAGACTGTTTGCACTGATTTCAATGTTTTTTTAAAATTAAAATTAATGTGATAGAAATAATTTAGAAAGAAAAACAGAGATTTAAAGATGAACGAACTTTGAATATTTAATCAGATTATTTATATTAAAAAAATGGACAAAAAGTGACAAACTCACTGAAAATATTAAACTTAATTTTAAAGTCTTATCTTCAAAGAAAAAATTGATTGGCATGTAATTTTTTTAAAATCATGTTATGAGAATTACATGTTGGGGAGTGAAAAAAAATTAGCTCCTTTATAATAGAAAAAATGTATACGATTTGCATTTAAGTAAAGAAGAGTGATCAAAACTAAGAATATAAGTGCTAAAACTTCATTAAGTCCAAAGAAGTAAAAATAATTTCATAAACGTATTTCAAAATACTGAGCGGAATTAATTCATTGTTATTTGATCAGAATTTAAAACATTTAACAAAGGAAGGAACAAATAAGCATCATTTAAATGAAAGAACTCTGGATTCTTCAAAGCTAGAAAATTGCTTAGTTTTTAAGCTTCAAAATATATTTAGTCTTTTACGGAAAATAATTACTCGGAACACAACGTTTCATGTTTCGGAATGCCAGTTCGCGTATTTAAAAATATTTATGTTGAAGGCAAATACCTAAACTTTCTATCAAATTTACTGCAGTGATGTTTTAATCAATGCCCAGAAAGAGAAATATGTATTTATCGCAAGGAAAAGCTTTCTCACAATTCATCTCGTTAAAGAGAAATCAAATAATGTAGGAACATCAGAACGGTATGTAAATAAATGAAATTGATTTTGAAATTAATGGAATGAATAAATTATTCCTTAAATTAATTCATTACATTTTTATACTTTGTTCCATTTGAAGCTTCTTTTTGAAGCACCTTTATCTTCGAAACAATAAATTTAATTATTCATCTCGATTTCTCAATGCACTCTTGCTCTTACTGAATTGTTTATAACAATAAATAACAATTATTTGCGCTACGAATCTAACAATAATTTAAATACTCAATAATCTGAATCATTTATTGTTATGCTTAGCGTTCCGTTTATTCATATGGCTTCCCAGGATCCTGTTTCTGGTTACTTTCTGCTAACATAGACATTTTAGGAATGTATTAAAAGAAATGTGACTTTATTTAGTAAATGATTACTATATATTTCATATCTGTTTTAAATAATTTAGCATAATTAGTAATATTTTTTTAGAAAGTCAAGGAAAAATTAAATTTAAGTATATTTCGTTAAATATTAATGCACATAGATATCGCTTCGGAAGCATTTTCTAAATAATATAAAATGCTTAAATCATGATCTAAATTGTGCATTAATAAATCCTAATGAGTTGATAATTTCTTGAATGTAGTCTGCTGTCTGGATTAAATAATATACTTCGTTAAGTTTTGACTGTTTTTGTTTAATAGTAAACAAACCTTGGTTTAAAATCAAAGCATTTAATTAATGTGATTTATTAACATTTTAAAAGGTTAAATTAAACTAATGTTATTTAAGTTTGAGGGTAGCTTTTCATTCTTTATAATAATTAATATGCGCCTAAAAGCTTTATGTTTTTTTATCTTCTTCTGCCATTCCTCCAAAAGAATTGAGTCCATTATTGTGCTATGATATCCTGTTCTTAGCACCACTCCTAAGTCCTAAATTTGAAGAACACTTTGAGTGGGATGATGAGAAATTTTTATATAGCAAAAATTTTGCTTCTGTCTCTGGAATGACGTTTTAAGAATAAAAAAATATTAGTTAATAATCTTTTTGTTAAAGGAGAATTTTACATTCAAATTGTTGTGTGATCACGTTACATGGGTGAAGATGGGATCTAGAACATAATCTCACGATGCGTGAGTGTTTGCCTTCGTGGTGTAACAGTTTTCTTTTAAATTTAACGGCTAAGGGGTTTCGATAATTTAGAAATTAACATTCTTTATATAATGAATATTTTCTGTTTCGGATTTTTTTTTTCGAGAACGCTGCCCTGCACAATGATTACTAAATAAACGCAGAAAATGAAAAGGATTTTTTTTTTAAAAAAAATTAAGAACATTGAATAAAATGACAGTCGTAATGGGGAATAAAAATGAAAATTGTCAATTTAATGAAAAACGTTGATTTGATGCATCATTAGGTCTTTGTATTCTACCATGTCTTGTTTTTTAAAAATATTCATTTGCCATTTTTTTTATATCTGTTTTACATCCTGATGTTCCGAAGTTCGGGATGCCTAAATATTTTTAATGTTACCATCTTGGCACTACATATTTTATTACATTGTTTTAGCAAGAGGGTATTTAAACATTTTTGAAAAAGAATGGTACCACCATTAAAATAATCATAACCTTAACCATTACCTCACGCTGGCAAAGAACCTGGAGTGAACTGTTTGATCTTTGCCACGAAGTAACTCTAAACCATAAAGTGGAATTCTAATAGTCTAATGTTACGATCGAATGTCTCGCATGACGTATACTACGTCATTGGAGTGGAAGGAACTCAAACCCACACCAATTTTTATTCCTACCCCTTCCGGGAGAGAGTATAAAGATAAATAAAGAGTCTCTAGACTCCAACATTAATCCAGTGAAATAAAGAATGCCAGTTTCTTCTTTAAAGAAACGTACACTCACTAAGGCAATAGGGTATGTCGGAAAAAGCATTCATTTGGATTATAATGGGTGGATAGTTTTTTATTAGCAATTTTAAGTTCACTACTGTTCTAAAAATCCGTAACAGAGCCAACAGGATTCATGAAGCCATGACTCATCTTTTTCTTCAAAGAAAAATAAAATGCAATTGCAAACTTTTCAACGCTAATTTTAGATTATCATTCAGCGCAAATTAAGTATCTCCTATGACAGGAGATGATAAATGAATAAAACTTGTATGTCAGTGTACAGAATTATGATTTTTAGGAAAACATTAGACAACCCAAATACGTTTCAAAAACCTCATGGAGCCAAAAATGTCCAATAAATATTTATTGTACTACCACATATTTTAATATTTATTCTTGTAAGTAAATGATTAATGTAAAAAAAAAGATCAGTTTCATTCAAAATTCTTTTTGTTTTCTAATTCTATTTGGAGGAGTCTCAAATACAGGCATGTGAAGAGCCGTATAAGTAAAGAGATTTTCGCTTACCTGCTGGGAAAAATGTGCTGGGGATGAGAGCTACCTCCACTCCAAAGGCGGGTCGTACCTCTTAAATGTGTGTGTGTGTGTGGAGGGGGATAGAACATGGATCGCATCGTAATGGGGAATATATCACTTTCTTCATAGTACACGATTTATTTAATACTACCAGAGATGCTAGGCATAGTGGCTATGGCTGGTTTGCGTCTATTCTTTAATCCATCCTGCCGCCAGAAATTTGGAAAGAATTGCCCATTTAGCAATTCATAAATTTTATTTTGGTCATAAATTTGACATTATTAAAAATATTCTTTTCTCAAAATAGAGATGTTCTTGATAGGGATGCACTAACATGCTTTTTTCGTATTTCGGCAGATCATGGGATTTCTTTCGAGTTACATCATGATAAAATTTCATATTAATAATTTTTAAATAAATTCTTGCCTTGTTCTAACTTTCCCTCTTTTAAATATACCAAACAGAAAATTTTCTTTAAAACTTACGCTAATCCTTAGAAAAGATGCGCAGTATTTAATATCAATTAAATTTTAATATTTTTCAGTGCTTGTATCTAAATAGGTTCAGAAACATACAGTTAAATATTTTCTCGAGAATTAATTATCATACTATTTATAAAAGCATATTAAATCTGATCTCTTACCTATATCTTCCCCTATTATTTATAAAAGGTTACACTTTCTATTTCCTTCTTTCGGAGATTTTTAATATATACATTTTTGGAAGCGCGCCATCAAGCCATGTTTCACCCTAAAAGGTGGAATTTTCAATAACTTATGACGTCGTTGGCATTTGTTTTTTAAACACAAAACAAAACAGTGATATTTTTGAGTATGACAGATTCGAATAGCTACTTGGGAATTTATATGATCACAATCTTCAAACTTTGCATTTCTTATTAGGTAGGCAAAAATTGTTCAGATATAGAAAATAGAAAAAAAAATTCTTAAAATCCAGAAATCTGAAAATCCAGCGTTTCTAATATATATTAACATACTCTTGTAATGAACTAGTTAAGTAAATTTTTATTTTAATATAATCAATATAATTTTTATTATAAAAAGAAAATGCTAAAGTTTATCATGGCCCGTTAGGAGAGATTAGCAAAACAAGATAGTTTTGGTAGAGCAAAATGATTTTGTCTTTGAAGAAAGAATGCAGTCCTTTCAAAAGTTGAATATACTTTTATTCTTAGAAGATCAATTAATTAAGTACATTAATTAATTAAGTATTGTTAGGTGCTCTATTTGAAACAGAAGCATTATTGTCTTTAAAACGCTTGTTCATTGTAATTAATAACCCAAAATATAAGACTTTTTATTGTCTAATAGAAGGCAAAAAATGCACTTCATTTTAAAATCCTTTTAAATCCTATTTATAACTATTGGAATATTTTATATAGTTTTCTCATGGAGTGTCAAAATACATACCAGAAACTGTAATAAACAGAAACTGTATTTTTTTTTCATTGGAAGTTTAAGCTAATATCATGAATGTCTAGAAATATATTTGAATTTCTAAGTAGGAACTTTTTTTTTTTGCATTCTTGCTTCTTACTTCTGTTGCTTTGGGTGCTGTAGTTGTAACTTATACAATTCCTTTAGAAACTGGCATATCTTCCAAAGATGGGATTGTCTTAATATTACCTTTGTGTCTTACAGTATGGTTTTAAAAATTTTGCGGATCCTGTTGATCAAGATAATCTCATAAAATAATTAATAGATGTATATAAATTCCAAATAGATATCAATAAGAACACTTTAGGTAAGATATGCAATCGATAATGCAAGCATTTGCTAGAATTAACAAGAATCATATAAATAAATAGTGATTATAAAAAGTATATTACCAAAGGTAGTCGTGCATTAAAAAAATAATTAAATATGATTCATCCTAGTCAGAAAGATCTTCCAATGCAGATATTGAAAATTTCAATATGTTTATCAAAATAGACGAATATCATCTAACAAAGAACGAAATGGCGAATGTTTAGTTTTTAACAATAGGGAGCGTTAGTAGTATATGTAAGATGATGAAATTGGTGTAATATAAATAGAAAGTACCTCACTTTTTATCTTGACTCCTTCTTCCCTATGTCGTTCGAATATTTATTCATTGCCTCATTTTACCATTATACGTTATATAATATGTTATGTTATATTATTAATAGCGAGTATTGAAATGTATAATTTTAAATAGGACAGTATTCCAAATATATGTATGTTCTTTAACCTTTAATCTACTAGGAGAATAAAAATTGTATTAACTAATTTTTGCTTCCAGTCCAAACAAATTATTTAAAATAAATCTAAAAATATGAAGAATTAAATCTTTTACTTAGCATAACTTTTAACACTGAAGGAAATCCTTCAGGATCGTTTTAATAGAACGTGAATTAATTATATGAGAGTTAATTAAAAAATCTCTATTCATGTTTAAACAAAGATTAATCAATATTTACACAACACTGCATGAGCTTTTATAACTTTGACGATGTTTCATAATTAATTTTCTATCATAAGCGCCTTTAAAAATATATTTAAAGATCTTTTTTTAATTATTATTTTGAAAGTAATTTAAGCTCCAAAAATTACATAATTGCTTTTTCTTTCATAAATGATGGTGAAATTATTCTGATTTTTCATTGGAGTTTGAAAATTATTTTAGTTTTTGACTAAAATGCATTTTATTCTATTACAAGGAAGCTATTTTCTAAGTATCAATATATCTCTTTGACGCAAAGTCATTTTATGACAGTAAATAGTTGCGGCAATAAGTACATAGGCTGTCCCGAAACAAAACATGTCAATCGATCTTGCATTTCCAAATAACGCCACATAATTAAAAGAGTGATGTAGGTTTATATTTCTTCTCGGCCTGAATAAAGAATCAAACACGTTTTATTCGCTAGTTTACATTTAGGAACCATTGAATAATGTTTTTTTCTGATTTTTACATTCAAGAGATTGGAAGTGGCATAATAAGTCTGCTTATCTAGCTGCTATCCAGAGGTTTCACCTGCGACTTCTCGACATTAAAAATGAAATTGTGAGGGTGACAATTTTCAACGGATGCTGTGCTGATATTCTTTAATAACATGTCTTATGAAATATTAAGATAGAACCATTATCTTAACGAATTGCAAGAAAAGAGTGTTCTTGTATTAAAAATACTTTAAAATATAGTAAAAAAATAATGATATTTACTGTGCAGGCAAGTATTTGTTTTAAATTTAGTGGCAAAAAAAAATTTGTATGGTTACATTTATTTTTTAACCTCATTTTTTTCTGTCTTTCTTACTTGGTTATCTCATAAGATCTCTATCATTAACTCCTTTAGTTGCCCATCATCGCCCAGTTGTTTTGGAAAATTATTGTTATTAAAATCATTATTATTATTATGATAAAAAATTATTATTATTATTAAAATTATTATTATTATTAAAATTATTAT
>JAPMOR010067457.1:336243-346950 GCA_026543865.1 Argiope aurantia | reverse complement strand
TATTATTATTATTAAAATTATTATTATTATTAAAATTATTATTATTAATGTAATTATTAAAAATTATTATTAATATTATAATTAAAAATTATTGTTAACAGTATTATTAAAAATTATTATTAATATTATTATTAAAATTATTATTAATACTATTATTAAAATTAATAAGTAATCTAATACTTGATATAATAAAATTTTTCATACTAAGTACTTTAAACTACAGACATCTTTTTCATAACATTAATTAATTATTTTTTTCTTGTAACTTTATCAATAACACACACTTGGCATGAAGGCAATTGCTAGAGAAACTGATCACATTGAAAATCATGGTACGTCGCTATTAGATTGAAAGATCAAAAGGAATAGACCAGTTCACACATCGCTCATTCTATTATAAGTTTAAGTATTCGTGAATATAATTTTTTGTTTTGTTTTTGAATTTAATATTTATTCGCAGTTTGTTGCTGATTATATTTGTTTTTAATAATTAAATTCTATTTTTTTAAGACGTTGAAATGAAACAACGTCTAACAAAATATTATACGTTACAAAGAACATCTATGAAAAATTTTGGAAATACTTAAAGCTATGCAATCACTTTTAATGTTTAAACATATATAACACATGAAAAACATTATATCAAACATTCGTAAAGGAAGCCAATTAGCTTTATTATTTTTCTACAGATCATTCTCAAAAGAAGTTATTACTATTCAAAATTCTTGTACTCTTAAATATTAAATGATAATTTTTTTAAACTGTTGACACAAATAAACACTAGTAGAGAAGATATATTATATGAAGATCTATGTTAATTCATTTCCGCTAACTCTTTAAGCACATAATTATTTTTATTTGATCGCTGCCACTTTAGAAATTCCTTTTTAAAACAAACGAATACAGATATTTTATCTCCGAAATCTTAAGAGTATTTTATCCATGAATACATTGCTTTTGAACTGAATATGAAAAACAGAAATTATTTCGCTCCAAAACTTTGGAAAATGTTTTAAATTTGATATTTATTTATTACTTTTAACATGTATTTGATTAAAAAATCAGACTATGCAGAAAGTGCATTTATTTTTATAACTAGAATAATTTTTTGAATATGCCAAAGTGTTCCTAATTGATTTCAAATGTAGAAAATGTTTATATGCTTTGGAATTTTGCGAAAGTTTCGGTTCCGCAATATGATTTAGACTTAGGGAATAATTAATGTCGTTTCAAAAGTTATTCTTTCGGGATCAAGAGTTTGGCGTGTTTAAAAGGCAAAGCATTGTAAATCAATGAAATTTCGCCGAGAAAATTATAAAACAACTTCAGGTCTCATAGTTAGTTTATTATCACGCACCACTTTATACCTATAATAGCAAACCTATAATAATGTTCAGAATTTATTTGTGAATAAATGAAGATCAAAGCTTCTTTTTTCCAATTAATTTACATATTTTTCATACAAAAGTCAGGAATTAAAAAAAAAATGTACTTTTTTAAATAGCTTCAATTACTGGAGACTGATAAGTTTTTATAATACATGTTACATATTTAAAAAAATCTGTTTTCATAATTTTGATATTAACAGCAATATTACACTGCTATTTCTGCATTGCTTTATTGATCATAGTGAATAATATAGAAATTCGTTCTCTTTAAAACATTTCAAAGAAGAATTCCGATAATTTAAAAGTAGTTTCAAATTATTCTACAATAACTAGGCTGTACTTGAAAAACTTTGATAAATAGTATTTTGGATATTACAACAACAATTCTTTTAAAAAAATTATTTATACTTTCATTCTATCATATACATTCGAAAACGTGAAGCAATTTATTGTAATATTTTATTAACAAACATAAATTTAACATAAGAAAAAAACCCCACAAATTTAAAGCATTTTAGACAATTATTTAAATTTAATTTGAAGAGTAAATATAAATAAACACACATATATATATATATTAAAATTAAACAGTAACTTAACAATTAAACTTCAAAACTAATATCGCAAATGAGATGTTTTGAAAAATATTATTCATACTGAATTTAATTTGAGAAAATAAATTGTATTGTGTTAATAAATTCCTTTTATATTTTATGAAAGATGTGATCATTCAATAAAGAAAATATTATTTAATCATAACATGACAGATTTAACTTTTGATGAATGACAGATTTAACTTTCCTCTTTTTGTATCCTTTGCGTATGAATCATTAGTTAGAAAACCAAAAGACACAACGCCATGATTCTCCATAAAACATTTCACTTCCTAATAACCGTCACGAGGGTTAAAAATCCTTACACGGAAAGGGATTTGTGAGAATTGAAGGGTGATTTGTTAGTGACAGGCTACACAAGCCTGGATTTGTTCTTATTCGTTCACAAGAGGATTAAAAAGATACTTGGTTAAATAAAAAGGATTGCGCACTTGTCCGGATTCATTTTATGTCCTTTAAAAGAAACAATTTCTTTCTTAGCTTCCTTCTCTTTACGAAATTTACTTCATTGAATTAAAGAAATTTTTAAGTTTAAATGTTTATAAGTTTTTTGATATAAATGCCTGCTCGCAGATAATATGTTTAGACAATTTGTTTAAAATTTCAACACAATTTTAAAATTTGTTCCGAGTTTTCCAACAATCTCAGTATAAATTCATAAATGATGTTGATTGTTACTTGACAAGATAATCGTCGATCATAATCATTGTTGAAAGTCTAAATAATTTTATAATTTAAATTATAAAATGAGAAAAATAAATTTATTTATATTTCATTCATTAGAAATTATTAAATGACCGTCATGAAAGTAAATTTACATTTTTTTTTTATTTTGTAAATTTAAAAATACTAAGTCTGACTAAGATCTTCAACAAACTCCTGCTAAATTACGTGAAAATTCTATCAACATTTTATTTCAGAAATATTTCAGTCATTCTTAGTTCTGTTTGTTCAGCCGTGATAAAATATAAAATAAATGGTAGCTGATAATAATATATTAATAGTACTTTCCTTAATCAAAGGGTAATATGACTTGTTATTCTGACATACAGTTAATTTGCTAATACATTGAAACATAAAATGAAACTTACCGAATTGATATGTCTATTTAATAACACGTTCTACTTACCTTTATAATCAATAATATATCAAACTTATGTTATATCTTTATCCAGTAATAAATTACCTTTCTCAAACTTATTCTTAAATCAGCGACTGGGAAACTTATTTAATATATTGCGAAACAAAGTCATTGGATTCTATAAATAATAATTTGTAATACTTAAAAATGCTAGGCATATTTTATTCGGAAATATTTCACTATTCAATTACATATAAAAAAGGAGTTACTGCACAACATGCATGAACTGAAAAACGGATTACAGTTAAGTCTGCTTACCTCTCCAAAGTTTTCGAGCAACTTCAGCCGGGAATATCAGATGCAACAAATCCACGTTCTTCTGCCTTTCCTCTTCGACCGCTTGGCTTGCTTCTTGGATGGAGTTTTTAAGCTTATCCATTCTCTTTTTCAATCCATCCTGGGCTTTGGTTTGTTCTTCCACCAGCATTATGTCCCTCGTAGCATCATGTACTGGAATATCAGAGATGTAAAGCCCTCTCCCAACTAGTCCAGATAATCCCTTGACGACAGGTGAACCCAAGAATAGCAAACAATGCGATTCTGGGCACAAGATCATCTGGCCTTTTATATTCATTCCCTGGAAGAAGTAAAATATAATTTTAGTGTGAATACAGGATCTGAAGGTACGAAGAATAGATTACTAATATCTGCAATAAATGTAGAATATTTAAAAGTTGTCAGTTTCACAAGTTTGGGAATGAAATTTATATGCTTATAAATTAAAAATGAATATCACTGAAAATAAAGCTTGCTTGATTGTTTGTGCAAGTACACAAGACAAAAAATATTATTATATTATAAATAATTAAAATGAGTACCTGAATTTTTAATTTCTCATTCGAAGAGATATTCAAATCTATTCATTTTCTCTCTATATTTTTTTTAGCCACTAAACTCAGAAAATAAACCCCGAATTCTAAATTTCTATCGAGATCTTTAGATGTTCTTTTCTATTTGTCTATAAAAATTATACGTACATTATAAATTACTTATGATAAAATCATAAGAGAGAGTGTCTAAAATAGCATCAATCGATTTTTATAAGGATTATTAAGTTTCAAACTGAGGAAATCGATTTCATAATAGTTTTATAATCGAAAGACGATCTTATTGTTACTATATTAGTTACTTATTAGCTAATTTATTTTAAGTTCATCCTGCATATCAGGAACGTAGAAAATCAAAGTGATAGAAATATAATCTATTTATTATCGCAATTATGAAAATTAGTTGAATTGGACACTAAAAATATCTAGACAAGATAAAGGTACATTTATTTAAAAAAATCCCATGTGCATAGTTTAGACCTTAAATTATGTATGTATATCAGAAAAATTTGTATAGACCTTTACTTCATAAGAATGAGGACTATTATGAACAAACATATTAGTAGTGTACTAATATGTTTGCGTATATAAAGGATAATATAGCCCTTTACATACACATTAGTTCAAGTTTTATTGGGATCTTTTATCATAACGAAAGGTACACTGTCAACCTGGGGCATTTTTTCAAAATCGTTTAGAAAATGAAAGGATATATTAAATAGTACATGCAAACTCATTCAATGATAATCCCAAAAATCATGCATGGAATGCATATAGTAGAATTTTGACAAAAGTGAAATCTGCAACCATTAACAAAAATGAAAAACCTTCAGAACAAAGAAAATTACGTTTAAAAAATATTTATGATGTTAAACCAGATAAGGAAAAATCGACTACAAATTATCTTGAATAATGACATCAAAAGTATGTACAATCGATGTTATAAATGCATTGGACTCTGAGGTGGGCTTACTTACTAATGGTTTCTTAAAAGAATTGTATTTAAATTGATATGATCATTTGAATCCTTTCTAATAACTACAAATCATTATGTTTTCTTTCTGTACATTGTGTTTCCTCATAAATTAATTATTTTTCGTACGGTATGTTCCTTCCGCCAATCCACCCGTACACTAGCAATTTCTTGCAGAATTTTTTTATTTATTTTATATTAGTATATTTATACGCATAGAACTACTGCAAATCATTTACTTTTAAAAATATTACTGCTTTTTTTAATTATGACCATTAATATATATTCTTAAATCGAATATTTATTCAAAACATTTATAGATTATAGTATGATCTTTAAATACATAGGTACTAAATCGCTTGGTACGATTCATACATTGAGGTCTCATAAGATACAAGATGGCTTTGTTCATTGAAGGGGGGGGGAGAGGGAGGAAATTTTTATAAATTGAATGCCACTCCAACAGGTTTATGAAGTAAAAAATAATAATATTAAGATCAAATGAATTTAATTTATTCGCAATGTTTAAATTCAACATTCAGAAATTTATGAACATCTTATCGCATTCAGAAAGACTCTTCAAACTTACTTTTCTTTATTATAAAAGACAGAATTACTATCGATAAAAACTACAATTTTGAATTAAAAATACGAACGTCACATTAAAAAGAGCAATCAAGCACTCAATGAATCATATCTTGTTTCTATATCTAAATAAAGATTTCAATTACCTCAAAAACGCCTAAGGGAATATTTTAAAAGAGAAAAAGTGATTCCATTAGAATGATTGCACTTATTTGTTCATCGTCTCGATTTTTATTCCAATTTTTTAAATACCCGCAGAATAGTCAAGCCTTACATAAAAGACATTATTCAGAAAAAAAAATGTACAATTTCTCTGCAAGTTTGTATAAAACAACAGTATATCCAACTCGTAAAGAGTAAAATCTTTTACTTTTTGACATAATATTAAGTGAATTTTCATCATCAATCGATCTTCAAATTATGATAGAACATTATTAACGTCGTTAACAACCACCGCATTGCACTAAAGCCATTCAGATCTTATAAAAAAGCAATTCATAGGGAGAAAAAACAAAATTAAATAAAATCTCTAAAAATCATTAGACAGAAAAACAACTAAGAAAGAATTATGAAAAGTAATAATTTGTTTTCGGGCTTTTTTATGCTACGCATTATGTCAAGAAACGTTTTTAAGAAAGTCATTATGAATTCAATATTGACTTTAATGACAAGTGCACCATTATTTGAAAACGAAATTATCAGCTCGATATATAATTGGATGTGATGGAAAAAAGAAACAGAAATATATAACATTTTTGAGAATATTCTTTTACAAAGAGTTTCGCCATTTATTTTTCATTGATATTTTCTTATTTAAAGTTTTTCACTCATATTCTAGTTAAAAATCGGACATCTCTTTTAGCAAATACAGTTTAATTGTTTGAAGTTTACGACTACTGAAGGCATTACTCCTCCACTTTATTTAAAATATATTTAACTTGATCATTATAACTTTTTGAACACTGAAAAAATTGAGAAAATTGTTTTTAAATAAAAAAAAAGTCATAATATGATATATTTGTTTATAAGCAAAAGCAAATAAGCACAGATACACTCCAATGTTCGGAGAAGGTTATTATTTATTATCTTTTACTACATAAATCTTTAGTATATACGATCATTTTTATGAATTTTTCAAAATTAAATTGAAGTTTAATAAATAGTATTCAGATTAGGTTAATAAAATTAAGCAACTTGAGAGTGAAATCTTCCTTAAAGAATTGACAGAGGTGAGATCTTAATGATTTACTTAAAACTTTTGATTCTTCAAGTTACAAAAAAAACTTATTTAATAATCCAAAGACCTATTCATCTAAATTTTTATTTCTTTTTTTACACATTCAACCATTTATGATGTAATTTGCTTGAATTAGTGAATAATACATTTATGCTTTTAATGCTATGATATGGCGAATGCTAATATCAGAAAGAAATAGCTGAGCCAGAGAAATGGATAGATTTTGCCTTCCGATCCCACTTATCTTCTTTTGCTTATGATTCACCAAGGCATGAAGTCGATTAACTAACCAAGCTTGATTTCTTTTTCGGAAAGGATATTAGTAGGAAAAGGACGAAAAATGGTGGAGCCAGATTTGCTAACTGTTTTGTAATAAAGAATCACACACTTTCACAAATGCTTCCAAGATTGACTAGATATGGGCCAGTTGAAGTGGGCAAATACGATTAGGTAAAAGTCTTACCATGAAACCCTACAGTTAGGGATTGCAATATCGGACCAAAATTTCAATATCGGTATTCGGCATTTTTTAGATCTTAATACCGGGATACCGGTTTTATACCAGTATTAGAAATTTTAGAAAAAGAAAGAAAGCACAAGTATTTCTTTGTTTTATTTGCCAGTTTTATTAGATAGTGTAAATATCACAAAAATAATTTGTAATCTATAAATTATAACAGTATATAAAGAATAAAAAAAAGTAAAGGAACGTCTTATTTATTTAAATCACAAAAAAGTGCAAATATCCCTATTCAGTCTATGGTACTATTAAAAATTTTTGAAAAGTGATCTTAAAAACATAATGCATCAATTGTACTATATGGAACCTGAAAAGCAATTTTGTGCAAAAAGTACCAGCTGTCGAAAACGCTCTTTCGGCATCTACGCTAGTTGGTGGTAGTGTTAGTAATGCGCGATATACTTTTTCCAAGTATTCACTTATTTTCCAAGTATAAGTGATTTTTTTTTATTTATCGCTAATTTTAATTTTTGTTCAAGAGATAATTTATTTTCACTATCGACATTAGTATCATTATAATCTTCGATAACTGAACCGAATTCTTCTGAATGTGAATAGGTTTATGGGTAAAAAATTTTAAGAAAATTTACTATAAACTAAATCAGATTTGAATTTGTTATTTTCTTTTCTTCTTTTTCATTTTCATTTTTAAAATCATTATAATTATGTAAATATAATAAGACATTTTCTATTTCGGTATGCCTTTCTTTTGTGCGATTTTTCAATGTAATATATAATTCTTCAGATAGTGATGTGTGCTGTTGTTTCAGTGACTGCGACATGAAATTTATTGTAGCATTAGCTGTTAATAAATTAGAATCTCTCCGACATAATGCCTCAATAGTCAGTTTTATAGGAAGTAGAGCAGATACAGTTCTGGATATTAAGTCGAATTCACTATCTGAAAAATTAATTTACAGGTTTAAATCGATTATTGCTTTTTGGATTGGATTTCTTATTTTCAAAAATCGTTCCATCATTAGGAGTAAACTGTTCCAACGTGTTTTAGAATCTAATATTAACGTATATTCTGTTTTATTTTCAGTTAGCATATATTTTAGTAATATATCATTTTTTATAGGGGAACTTTTAAATATCTTAAAAATGTTTCGAACTTTATAAATTATAGGAAGCAGTTCTTGATGGGTTAATATTTCATCCTCATTAGCAATATCTTCTTCAACAATTACATTGTCATTATCTTCATTGTCAATATCACTCACACTCTTACTCTCTTCAAAGTTGGAATCCGAAATTTCTATATTCACAGTATTTGGATTCTTCTGTTCTTTATTTTTTTTGGTATTATACATCTATTACTCCTAATTGAATTCCATGAGCATAACACAATTGCTGATTTGCACCAATCAACTTTCCAACTTTTTTCATAACTGTTGCTCCATCAGTCGTTATGGATACAATATATTCTTTCAGGGATAATCCGTGTTTCGACAATTTAGATTTAATCAATTAAGCCATTAATTACCTAATTAATTTCGCCCGTTAGAGAGACATAAAAACAAAAACGTATACTATTTTGCTATGTTGGCGATCTCTGAACATATAATGGAAACAATTTTAAACATTTCTAGTAAATGCCAAAAAAACGGTATTTAAACTTGCGAATACCGGTATTACAAAATTGAACAAATGGCTCAAAATACCGGTATTCGGTATCCCGGTATACCGGTATTGCAATCTCTACCTACAGTGCATGTTGAATATTTGCTATCGCTGTAATTATATCATGAAAAAGAATTTTTTAAAAATTCAAATTATTTTACCTGTTTCTTATGCTTATAAAGTAAATAAAATGTTAACGAAATCTAACTAGAACTGCTTGTGATTGAAAATCTTGTTAAACTGGGCTTTTGAGAATATTTGAAAACAAAATAAACATTAGTGTACAAAGGAGTTTTAAATTTATTGGAAATTTAAGTTTTCAAGAATAACATTTAAAATTTCATTTTCATAATACTTATGGATCATTTTGAAAATCATGGTTTTGTCGTTTATTTCCAATCAGTCTATGAAAAAAGAGGCACTGTTTTGGAATAAATTTCCTTCTGAATGTTTAATCTCAAAATTAAATCATACATCAAAATTTATAATCAAATAGAACTTGACTGGATAAAATTTCAAAAATGAAAGAACTTAACAATGAATGAATAAAACGAACTTAATAAAAACAAAGCATCCTTTATGTTTTCTCAAAACTTCACTAAGCTAAGCTTTCAGCTTCCAGCTCTGGCAAACAAGATAGTTGTAATCTGCTCGCACGATAAAGCTCAGCCACATGTTGCATAACAAAAGCCGAGAAAACTGCAACATTTGAAATAGGATGTTCTCTGATCTTGCGTCATATGATTACCATCGATTTTGATCTTTATAAAATAGCTTAAACGGCAACGATTTAGAATACGGGGGAAAAGATACAAAAGTACTCCTTACACGTTTTCAAGAAAAGAAATATTATTCTTCAAAAAGACATTGGCAAACTTATAAATTTATTGAAATCTGTTATACATAATAACGTAGATTATATTTTTGATTAATAATATTGGATTGTCTAAATTTCTTTTGCTTGAAGGTTATCAATAATTCGGGAGGGAACTTATGCAATAATCTGATATTAAAATAAAGTCTCTTTTTGAATAAAATATTTTAATCAATAAATATTGTTTCATTGTCGAAGGCTTTGTGTTAGGGTGTTTTGAATAAATAAATTTTGTAGCCTTAAGAAATGGAAAAACTTTGCTAAAACTAAAGTTTAATTTAATCAGCACTGCCTTTTTCAGAATATCTCTGACACAACAGCTAATATAATAAGCGAATTGATTGAAAACTTTAATATTCGTCTTTAATCTTTTTTTTTGTATTGAAATCAAAGTGATATATTCATTAAGATAAACTTTTAATATATTGCCACATAATTTTTTAACATATCTATCATAAAAGGAGTTTAATTTTCATTTGAATTTGTTCGAGAATTCTGGTTTCCATAAAAAAAAGAAATTTACATACTAACACATTCTGAAGTTAACAGTGCCCATACTTTGCCTTAAGGCACTTTTCTTGTTGTGCATGTGAGAAAAGTTTTTTTACGTATAACTTTTGCATATATTATTGTGAATGCAATCTGTTTCGAATAGAAAGCGTTTGTGCTTTTTGCGATCAATGATTTACATTCCCTTTTTGTTATCCAATAGAAACGCTTCCTTTTTTTTTCTCTGGTATTTGTATTTTTCATCAAGTTTTTCTGAAGTTCAGTCGCGTGGTAAATTTGGTTTGCAATTTTATCGAGCAATGTTGTTTTCCTTGCATGAGTGATCGCATCTAATGTAAAATGCTCCCAAATCTTTAGCCAAGAACCGCTTTAAAAGATTTAAAGTAACTGAATGTTCTGATCTTCGATTTTAAGC
>JAPMOR010067457.1:265020-335843 GCA_026543865.1 Argiope aurantia | reverse complement strand
TTCCTGATAAATCTGACCAGCTAAGATCGAAATGTGTCCTCTCTGGATTTAAACCCCATGTCCCTGAGGTCACAGTAAATCTCGCACCCTTACCTACACTTTTATTGATTAACTCTGGTGTCAGAAACACGCATTTTCCATCTATGAAAATGAACATTGCAGAAATCGCTGCTCTAAAGAGATCTAGGAATGGATCTTGGGAAGTTGTTTATGTCAGGGAAAGTAGCTATAACCCTGTCTTCGGAATAGGATGATTCTGATGCGAGCATTCCGCGCCAAGATATTGCCGATGAAGGTCGTACCGACTAGACATTATGTGTTAGATATAAATTGACGTACTGCAAATATCGTTTGCGTTTATGCCTTATTTTTGGACGGAGACATAGTTAATGTGGGATTTGCAGACATCTTTATATTAATAGGCATTCCATAAAATGCATGATTTCATAAGATAAAGATCCATAACTTAAATTAGAATAATCAAGTGTTCGGTTTGAGAATTATTAAAGGAAGATTAATTATTCGAACGCTCGATTTTATTTTGTTATTATATCTTATATTCAATAAAGAATGTTTAGAGTTTGCAACTGATTTGAGAATGTGGTTGTCAAATTTAATTATGCTGGTAAATTTTAATTATGTAAATTTTACAAACTATTCACAAAAAAATTTTGTTTTGAAAATTTGTAATTTTATAATGTCCGTTGGTGTTTTTAAGACCAAATGTTCAAAATATTTAAATTACTAACTTGCTTTAAGCAGTTTGGGGATTGAATGAATTTAATGTTCTCAAATCTTAATAAGTTTTTTAATGTCTTTAAGATAAAAAAATCAAACTTTTAAAGTTCGAATGTTTTTTCAGGTTATTTTAAATTGATTATATTCGACTTTTGAACCTTTCCTTATAACCTTTTTTATGTTGTTCGATTAATCATATATACATTTTCCAAATACGTTTTTTTAAAAGGGTTTTGTGGGTCAGTACTTCAACTATTATTTTACTCGTGTTTCATGTTCATATTGTGATGCATTCTATAACTGAACTTTTTAAGTAGTCTGCATTTGATTTAAGTAAAACAATAAGAAACATTTTATGAGTCTAAATGGTAAAATGGCTTACTTCTGTCTAAATATTATTATACTTAAAGTAGAAAATTAACAAAATTTATTAGGATTTAAATGATTGATAACTTTTATTAGTAGATGTAATAAAAGTTTAGATTTCATGAATGTAAGATATTTACCTCTTATAAAATTTTCTCTTTACTTATTAACTTACTTTTATCAAATTATTATGAAAGTGGAAGCTACAGTCTTCATGCTTATATTTTTAAATTAATAATGTCCCACATATGCAGTTACGAGTTCCATTTATTAGAAATGAGCTTTATTAAAGGCACTCCCATTTATGTTTAGAAATACAAAGCTGCATAGAAATAATGTTTTAAAAATACAAAGTCTATTCAATTTAGGTTTTGCAGAAATATTGATTTCCATTGAATCTGAAAGTTATCAGATCAGATTTTAAAACGGCTGTCAGTTTTAAATAATTAAATAATTTCATATCATGCATTTAATGCTTCTTAATAATTATTTTAAACAGAATTCTAACAACACTTACTTCTTATAATTTTTTCAACAATCATAAAATATTTTAACTTAATATATAATATATTTTACAAATTATCGTCAAAATTTATTTGCATCAAAACTGCCGGAAAAATCCAAGAAATTGCACTCACTAGCACATATATGCATATATCAATAAGTAATGCATAAGATATACAGTTGTTTAGATTTAAATAAAGAAGGCACAAGATTGGGTAGAAATTGAGTTCGTACTATAGTATTTCTCGTAATGCTCGAAACTATGTATATATGTATGGTATCACATATCAAATAATGACTGATTAATAGTTTACAAGCCTCATATTTCCCTGTATGCTGGTTTTACAGCTGAAAATAATATTTCTGTAGATACCAAAAGCTTAATTTTTAAAATTTCGAAAATCTTCTCAGACAAATGACTGAGTAAGGCAGACATTTTCTATCGTTTTTGAAGATAACCGAAAAACGAAAAAGATTAGGATAATAGAAGCGAAGTTCGTAAGGTATTTGTTTGGAAAGTTTACGAAAATATCCTGGAAGTAAATATCGCTTCATATGCAAAAGAAACGTGAAGTTAATGAAAATTTCAATCAGAGAGTAACCCGCTTTCATTGATTGAAATTTTTTCATATATTCTTTACAGTTATCTGACGATTCATTTGCTCACTAACTTCAGTTTCAATCATTAAATCAATGCTTTCTTTCACGGTAAAACTTCATTCAGCCGAAGTTTAATGAACTTCGGCTTGAGTTGCTAATTCTCACAACCTCCTTAAAATTCACTGATTTTTATCCTAACGGAGAAAATGCTGCAGAAGCTACTATGTGAAGCTTCTTCTATGAGAAGCTTTTGCGTCTTTCTGCAGAAGCTATGCGAAATCACTAGCAAAGACGAGCTATTTGGCAAGAAAACTTGAAGAAACAGGATGCACTTGCGATCGACCTCGATCCACGAGATCAACTGTCCCAGCAGAAATTTTTGCGGAAGTGAATAATACAATTACGGCAGGCTCATTGTACACTGAAAGAAAGTTGATCGCCGCAGTTTGTATTTACCAAAAATCGTAGTTCTCAGGTTTCTGATTCTATATAATCTACATTTTAAATTACTAAATGATTAAATCATAAGTTTAAAAAAATGTAAAACCGACTTGCATTTTTTCTTTTACTTCAATTGTGAGTATAGGTAAATTGCATTTTTAAAAACAATAATGTTTCATATACTTGCTAGTCAACTTTGCAACAACTTAATTATTTGCTTTTGCTCGTGTTATGATTTAGCTTGGAACGAAACGGAACCACGACGCCACATATAACAGCATTTTTTTCGACGTCATAAATATAGTATAAAAGTGTACAAAACAGATATTAATTTATTTTTCTTTTTGTAAATGGAACGAAAAAGAGGAAATACAGTGTAATATATTTCATTGCCACACATTTAAAATTTAAAAGCATTAATAATATTAAATATGTGAATGTGACTTCATACTTTTAGAATCTTATGAATCAACTTTTAATTTACTTCTCTGAAACTACTAAGCACAAGTCTTAGGAAACAAAACGCATTCCGCAGCTTCAACTATTTAACTTCCATTTTGGAAATTGTTCTCAAAAGAGAACTCTTTACAAGAATCCTAAAATGGTTTTAAACTTGAAACTTTCTTTCGCTTTGACATGAAATTTACCCTTTTCTCTCGTTGTAGAAAATTTCAATTTAAAAGAGCTGAATAATTTTCCAAGTTTTATAAACGATTCTAGAAATTCTAGAAACATTTATCAAACTTAGTTTTTCTTGAAATAAAAATTTTTTGTTGTGCTGACGTATAAAATTTTCACCTCTGTATTTTTTCTTTATAGCTATTTCTATTTTTTAATAATAGAATAAGTAAAACGAGACTTGCACACTCAGATTAATGCCATTTCCAGTTTTTCTTGTTACGCATGAAAGCAATCAAAAGAGAGAAATTTAATTATTTAAAACTTAATCATAATAACATTCAATAAATAATTTAAATTTCAAAATAAATTTTGAAAATACTTAAAGTATTTGCAATTTACAATAGAAAACAACTGTGTTTAAATAATATTACGTATCTGAATTTGCTAGTTAGTTTATTCGATATTTTTTCTATCTTCAATCAAGACAAAATGAAAAGAAGCCTTTTGTTCAACTTATTGTGATACAACACGATTACATGATATGATTCGTTTGATTCACGATTTCTAAATGAGTTTTAAGAAAGAACTATGTGCTGATGGACTGAAGTTTTTCACCGCTGAGGAATTGGAATTACGTAACAAGCCTGTTGAAACTATATCGATCATATGATTTGTTGAAAACTTGGAAGTAGATCAATCCATATTGGGAAATCATTAAAAGACTTCGGGAATTTATTATAAGAGATTTTACCAAACTCAAAGTACAGAATACATTCAAACTTCAATCGTTCCAACAATAATTAAGTATCCGAAAATTTTCATTTATTTGGTATAATGTTACTTTTCTTAGAACGACAATCATCCATTACTATTGCAGATACTTAAACTTTGTCGTATCATTTCAATTGAATTGAAATTTAAAATAAAATCGAAATTCCTGTATTCCCAGTGACAGACTAAATTACAAAGTTGTAAAATATATTTAATTTAACTTGCAAGTTCTGGTTTCGAAATGCAAATCTTTTTGTATATTTAAATAATTTAATACAAAATTTATATCATTAAGGAAAAAAAGTCAGTTTTTTGATAAAGAAAAAAGGAAATAATAAATGCGAAAACTATCACCACCAACAATAGCATGATTACTTTTAATGGTACATTCTAGTAAAAGATTTGGGATATATCACTTGTTTAAATGCTTTATCTAGTGTGGAAATCAAGTTACAACACAAGGTTTATTTTATTGACTCGCCACCAAAAATTGAAAACATTGATCAAAATCATAAGCCAGAGATATTTATAATTCTGTAATTATCTAACTTAGACTTGTTCACTATTTGAGATATTTTTCATAGCTAAATTTTCATAAGAGAAAAGTTTTTCCAGTTACGAATTTTTCATATTTTTGTATTAAATGCAATTTCAAATGCAAATATACTTGTTATATTAGTATTTAATCTATTTAAAAACAATTCATTTTTTACATATGAACCTAAAAGTACAACTAACGAACTTTGATAAAACTTATAATTTCACCATTTATCAAAGTTCAGTAAGTTGCTGAGTTTTATATACAACAATTTAATTTATCAATTGTGAGAAATTAAAATTAACCGCCAAACCATATGTAGAGAATTTAATTTAATGGTAACAGGTTTAGTTTCCATTCTTCAAGACAACACATGCTTAAATTTATGAATTCCTAATAACAGCATTGAGAGTGCATTAGAATAATTATCTATTGCATAGTTAATTTTACTATACAGAACCAAGGCAAGCGCAAATGAACTTTTGATTATGATTGCCTGTATTCCGAAATTTAGATTGAAACTCGTTTAAAAAGATTAAATATGCATGAAATCACTATGAAACTCGCCCATGTGTTAATTGTATTTCAAATGTATAAAATTAAAATTTCAGTGTTTGAATTCGCTTTAAAAAATACTATGCAATAATACAGGGGATTTTCTATTAGTAGGTAACTGTGATAAACTAGATTCATATCAAAAGAAGTAGAAAATAAGCAAAAAATATGATAGCCAGTGATATTTGGCTCGCTAGAAGGGAGTAATTTAAGATAAGTATTAATTTACAAAATCACAAATTTTCCTTGTAGTTTTTGTCACATCCTAATATAGCTCCTCAATCAATATTCCTATTGCACATTTTATTGTCATCTGTGAAATGTGCATAAAATACTAAGAATTCATCATTTTTTCAAATAAATAAATAAATAAAATAATGATTGATTCAGTTGTTTGGATCAAATACAATTAAATGTGAAAAATAATTAAAGAAGAAAACTGAAGAAAGTAATGCATCTTTAAATACTAGAGACATTTCACGTAACATCACTTAAAATACCTGAACATGCATGTATCTAATTTTACCACTAAATGTTACATTGTAGGATAGAATACATCATAGGTGGAAGACCTAGTTAAAAAGATGAAAAGTTTCAGGGTTGGTTCTCACTTATGTCATGGTATAATAAAGTTATGGGGTCAAGTTATCTCCCCTTTAATGAAAGGACATACACCTTTTAGGAGGGACTGTACCATGGTCACTAAGGTCTATTAGGATTTAACCTTAATAACAGCGTCCGTGACGTCGTGACGGTAGTTATTCACCAATTCCAATTGTTTGCATACCGGGGTAACTTCTTATTAATTATAGAGCAATCTGCACATCAGCATGCATGTGCCATTTAACATTTTAAGTTATATATATATATATATATACTTTTTGAAAATTTTAGAGTTTAGATTCAAATGATAGTTACATAGTTTTGTAATTTTAAGGTTGAATTAGCCTCAAGTTGATTTTTATTTGTTTCTGTTAAAATTAAATCTTTTGGATAGCAATTAGTAACAATATTAGTATTGTCGAAGTTTATCAAAAGTAGGTCATCATTATACCACCACCCGTTTATTAAATTATATTTAATTATTTTTTTTTCTCATAGTCAATACGAAATAAAAATAATAAAATCAATAATTATCAATCAGTCTCAATAAAAATCAACTTGAGGCTACCTTTCTGGATTTAAAAATCGAAATTGCTAATGATAAAACAATAGTTGGTATCTACGATAAAAGGGATGAATTCAACTTTAAAGTTACAAAAATATGTAACTATCATTCCAATCTAAATTCTAAAATTTTCAAAAATATAATTTTCTCACAAGTTAACGGGATCAAAAGTGTTTGCAATAATAAAAATTTCTATATTGATGCATCAAATAAACTCATTACAAATTTAATTAAAAATGAATTTCCTAAAAATTACTGTAATGTCAACTTTTTAATTAAACAAGGTATGGTTTGGGATTAATCCTTTACCTAAAACAAAAATAGAACTTTCCTTCTATATTAGATCACCCAATAGATGGCGCTGGAAGACTACAATTATTATTTACCTTTAATACGTTAGCTTTGTGTTTTAAAAAGCGGGAATCCCAATCGATAGCTTAAAATTTCCTTGCCTGCTGCTGATATGTTCTTTCCTTTTGGTTATTTGTTTAGTGGTTTAAGTGTTTATTGTTATTGTATTTTTACTTATTAGTGGTTATTTTCTTCTAATTTGTTGTTTTGTATTATCCTTTCTGTTAAAATGGTATATCTCTTAGGTCTAATTTCAGGGGATTTTCGGGTCACGAAAAATCATTGTTAGACTTTCTTGTCTGCATTCCCTCACAGAAAAAAAAATTGCTTTTTTTTAATCTCTGCCTGAGGGTGACCCTTGAAAAAATCTTCAGTCCGGATTCTTTTTTTATTTGGTTTATATGATTTTCCTATTAACTTGATTTTAATACTTTTGTCTCAATTCATCTATGTTTTAGAAGTAGCTGCATTTGCGCTCTCTAAATACTATGAAGTTTTTCCTGTTAATTTTTTGGGTTTTGTTTGAATAAGAAATAATTTTTAGTTGCGATTCCGAAACTATTTCGTTTAGTTTTCATTTTAGTTTCGTTTTCAAAATATTTTTTACTTTAGATGGGTGTTCGTGTGTATGTTCTAAGGAATTTTAAGGAAATATTGACCAATTAAAAATCATCTCCAAGGAACCAAATTGTTTGCTCTATTTCAATAGATATGAAGTTTTTTAAATCATAATAAATACTGCTATTCTTATATGAAATGTTGTGTATGTTTATTTTTACTTGAAATCTCATTTTTATTTCAAATAATTACAAATAAATGCATAAATATGTTATCGCTTTCAGTGAAGAAATCTTTAGCAAACGAACTATTATACTAAAAGATATTGCAATCATATAAATTATTTCACAAATCCAATTGCTCTTAAAGCTAAATTCAGTATTTAAGTGTAGAGTAAGTAGACTATTACAGATTTGCGCATGTTTTCAGCTTTAATCAGTGTAAATTGGATACCAGCAAATGAGAGGATGATTATCCAGATAAACTGCAGACTACTTGCAAATGAGAGTAAATATGCTAATGAGGATGTAACGGTTTTCCAGTTCACCCACAATCTCAACAAATAGGTTATAGTGATTAACTGAATAGAACCTATGTCATTTTGCAACACTTAGAAACTGATACACGTAACGATTAACAAACGATTTGTGCATTGAGACTTGTATAGTTACAGACTTAAAGGGCACTTTAAACATGATATAAATTTATGAAGCAATTTTGGAATTTCATTGTGTTCATCATCATTTTTCATGAATTTGTTTAGCAGTAAAATTTGCTTTCTTATGCATATTGGGATTCTTTTTTATCATTTTATATATCTTATAGATGTGTAAATTTTGATGATTAATTATAAGAAGGATTTTAACATGACATATTGTAAAAAATTATGAAGATTTATAATAATTATTGTAATTGTCATAACTCTTTATTGGAAACTATTTAAATCAATAAAAGGCGAATTTTATATAAAAATAAAATTTTCTCTTGAAAATTTTATATCTATTTTTTCGTATTAAAATTTTTATTTCTCGCCAGATGAATTTATGAGGACAGCAAGAAATCGTTATTAAAAAATTATTATCAAAAATAAATTTTAAAAAATAATTGTATTTCTTCATTTTTAATAAAACAAATATTTATTATTTTATTTGAATGTACAAAAATGCAAATTTACTGAATGTAATAGTGTCCTTATTAAGTTTTGACAGAAATTTGTGTGCATAATTGATAAAGATAAAAGCATATTTTAACAGACTGAAGGTGTAATAACGACTGGTTTGACTTAGTTAAATTTCTATTCCCTTGACTTTATTTAACAAGAAACGTTTTATTTTTGCAAATAGGGAATTTAATATTCCTCTTTTCACTTATTTCCTAATTTGTAAGAGTTTATATATTTTTTATACTTGAGTGTTTTCGTGAGTGTCAAAAATTAATATTTTAAGAACCTAATTATCAGTTAATTGATTACATGCGGGTGGTGCCTCTTTCTAGTGAAAATAAAACAAAGTGATATTATTATTTCGTACAGTTTATAATAATGAATTATAAATTAAAAACTAAAAAGGTAATTAATAATTATAATAATTTTTCCATTTTTAAAAACAGTAAAAATTTATTAAAAAACTGGTTTTATTAGCTTTATTTATCGCATAACATGAGATAATAATGTTTTGTTAATTTAAAAAGTACATGCCACACTAGAAACGTACACATCATCTGCTTGGAATACAACACTGTAATCAGAATGAACACGGAAAACTGGTTTGAATTTGCTTACTTACAAGATGTCTTCTTCAAACCCCCCTTTTTTTTCTAGACATTGTTTTACGAACGTATTTTGGTAATTTTTAACATTAGTTTATAAAAATAAAGATGTCAGAAATCTTTAAAAAAATATTTTTCCTTCGAAATCTTTACTGTTAATCGGAATTGTTTTAACTTAAGAAGTTAGAGTAGCTTATTTGTATCAAGAAAAAAATACGTCTATTTGCTTAAAGTAACGATATTTTCAAGAGAAATGACAGTCATAAGTATAAATATTTTAATAACTTGCCATCATCATTATTATAATTTTATTCACTTTTACAATTTTTATTCAACTACCGCTAATGTTGTGGTGAAAGAAATTCGATAATTTGAGTTTGAATAAATGCGTTCTTAAGTTAAGATTTCTCGCAAATTTAAAATATATCCTTTTAAAGGACTTTTATGAATAAGCAATACTTTTTTTTTTGAAAATTCAGAGAGACATTTTTTAAAATATTATTATTAAGTTGCAAACGTAAAATAAAACGAAAATTCTTTAAGCAAGATTTTTTCCCCCAGTTTCTCAGCTATTGGAGGCAAACTTGTGAGAAACAAATAAAAGTGCTTATATTCTAAGCAATTGATATTCTGCAGAAAATCTTCTCACAAATAAATCTATGGGTTGAAGTAACATTATTGAATTAGTTTGTTGCTTTGTTATCTGTTATTCTCCGTTTCTTTCTTTATTTGCTTTCCTTAAAATTTTGACTAATTTTGACCTATCTGCTGTAAACTAAATCCTCTGATTCAAATGCGCTGCTCTGGTGTACGCTAAATCCTCTGAATCAAATACGCTGCTCTGGTGTACGTTACATCCGTTTGAACTAAATGTCCTCAAACTGGTACAGCGCGGAAGTCTGGATAGGAAAAATTCTCCTCAATCCTTCTCGTCATTATAACAGGGTTCAAAATTAGGAGGTACGTCCTAAAATAGACCTCGTGTTGCTTCAGAACGAGGTATGAATATAACTAAACCAAAATTATAATTGATGGTTTGATGTCATACGAAATATCATATTAAAATTACTAAAAATATATTTATTTAACTATGCGCATATGATTAGTTAATAGCTTAGTAACAAAATTAACAGCAATAACTGTATAAAAAGTTTATTTCATCATGCATTTGTTAACAAAATTTAGAAGCGTTTACTGGATAAGTAATAGAATTAATAAAAGAATATTTATATTACAATTTTATGAGAATAAATATTTTCCCAGTATAATAAATCGACCTGAAACGCTTCAAAAATAATTTTGAATATAAACATATTTGAGATAAAATATCCATTTAAGCATTTCTCATTTGGTAATTTATACTTACAAATTATTTTCAAAAATAGCGAGCGCCAAATATGCCTCATAACCAAACAATCTAAAAATCTAATGTGTGTGTTTCATAAAATGAGCCATGAAAACTTTTATAGTAAGTTAAATATGCATAAATTTTGCTTGTAAAAAATTTGGGTTTCATTTAATGATTTCCACCATCGTTTCTGCTTAGTTCTGAATTTAAATTACTAACGTGTTTGAACGAGTTGAAATCAAGTATTACAACTATTAAAGATTTCTTTGATCACGAAAAGCATTAAAAACCATCATTAAAAATTGAAAGAAAGAGAGAGAGAGTGCACGAAGCTTCTATTATGCTTTAAAAATAGTTTTCCAATTTTTCAACTATGTTATCATCAACAAATATACAAACTCAGGTATATTTGATTTAACAATTGCAGATACATGCCCTGCGCAGGCAGCCAAATAACTGTCTTTATATTAATGCAACTATTGATATCTATATTGAGAGTTGTAAAAACGTATCAGCCCTCTCTTGGTAACGAAAAAGTTCAAATTAATACACATGAACATTTTACAAACATAATACGCATGAACATTATTAATCTGATATAAAAACATCATTTTACAATGCAATATTTTTTTTCAATCTAAAAAAAAGTCATTTCTTTCTTTACCAATTGAAAATTTGACAGCTTTTTTTTTATTTCACAATTTATTTGAAGTCTACGGCTTCATTTTTGAAGTGTACTTTTGTTATAAACATAAATTCAATTTTATTGCCTTTAGGTCAAATCTATGACATATCATAACGCATTTTACGATAGGTTTTCTTCATTCTACAAAAAAAACTTTTCATTTTATTTCCTTAAAAATATAAGTTCTTTAGGAAACGATTTTTTTTTCTGCGATCACCAGACAACTAAAAGTAGCTTAAGATGTCTGGTTTTTCAGACGTGGGATTTCTTTGGCAACCGAGCGAACTTTAGTTATCAAGTGTTATATTTTTAAGAATCCCTTACTCAAATAAATGAATTCGTTAAACTAAAGTTATTTCTGAGAAATTCCTATATAATATATTTTTATTCTCATGATATTCTCCTTATCTTTATGAAAAAAAATCAGGAAATCAATAGGAGCGAGATTGAAATGCAATATTATTATTTAACTGTGTTCTTAAAACGTCCCTTATAAAGTAGATCATATGAATAAAAACAAATGATATAAAATATAAATAAGTTTCAAAGTGAAAAATAAGCAAAATTTTTTGTAGTGCATTTACTATACCAAACCGATAGTACTTTAACGCCAAAAGAATGTTATGTTGCATCTAAATTTTAAAAAAATCATATACAATATACAGATTTTTTCATCAAGATAAATTAAAAATATAGAGGAAGATAAAAGGAAAATAATAACCATAAATGAACAGTAGCATCACTTTGAAATTAAAAAGAAAGTATTTCTTTCTAAGCACATTTATAAGAGAGAAACAGACAAGGCTTAAGAATTCTAAACGAATCTTGAGAGAATAAAGTATATGCAATGAAAATATTTTCTACATAAAAATGTACCATTTGGACTTTTAACATTTTCAACACATAACAATTAAACTCTGTGTCAGGGATCATATTTTAGCTTAGCTTATTTTTTTAAAATTTATTTATTGAAGATATCTATGAGAAGGATCTGTATCAACTAACCATAGAGTGGACAAACCAGTTTACAGTGACTTATGTGGCTGGAGACTAAATGTTTCATTTTTATGAAAAGAGATTTCAAGTAGTAATTTTAGATAAGAGAGCAAATGCCACTCCGATGGTAGTGGTAGTCGTAGATTTAGATTTCATTTCTTGGAATTTCGATATTGTTTTCTTTCAATATTTATGCAATTTTTAAGTTCCAGCGTTTAAGAGTTCAATTTCAATGGGGAAAATATGACTTATTTCTGTTTATCGATGTTTTTGAGTGCTTTAAGGTGTTTTCTTAGTTATAATTAATACTTAATCTCTCTCCTGAAATATTTTATTACGTACTTTGAACCTTTCATCTTCATTGTCTTATATTTTCTCACTGTTTCTAAGCTTCATTCATTTTAATTTATAAAATTATCTGGCTTCTGTATAAAACTCATGTATTTAAAGTTTGCTTCTGTATTTAAAGTTTGCACTATGTTAAATAAAAAAAAATTAAATTACAAATTTTTTAAATTTGTAAAATTTCAGTTACTTAATTTCTATAATTGCTTTCTGATTAAATTACATTTTATTTTAGTAATTTTAAAAATACAGTAGAATATAAATGCGATTTCAAAAGAACATTTTTAAAAAAATATTAATCGAGTTGTTTGTTGGGTACTATTTTTCATCAAAGTAAAACGAATATTTACTGATAACTTTGCGTATGTTCACTACTAGTATGTACAATGACTTTTCACATATGATAACTGTTTTTATCATTTCAGGTAGTCTCATTGCAAAGACTCTAGAGAACATTTGAGAAAGTACAGAATCTAAGAGTAAGTTAAAAGAAAATTATCAACATTTGAATGGATTATATTACAAAATATTCTATAAAAAATAATTTCAAGTATCTAAATTTTCTTAGTTTTTTGCTTATTTTTGTCTTATTTGTTTCCATTAAGATTGAATCAAAATAATGTATTAAAATTAGGAAATGTTTCCAACACTTTTTCCTTGGGACCACACATTCCATTGTTATTTTATTGAAACTCACAATGATTATTGTCTTATTTTAAATGCAATTAAATCAAATCACAGGTATATTCGTTTTTGGAAAATATGAATCCAATTGCAGAAATACTAATGAAATAATAAAAAGACAAATTGCATTTTCTATAATTTAATCCTATCTCTTACGAAAAATATTGTAACAATTTAGTGCTGTTATGTAACCCTTACACAAAGTGAGAAGATATGCTTCTATCAATTAAAAAGTAGAAACGCATTAAAAAAACTGCCTTATACAATTAGCAAAAAACAATTTGGTCGCATTTATATTAGATTTATACTTAAAAGATTTTTTATTTGGACTTTAAAATACGTCGAATATTATTTTTTCCATTACCTTACCATAGCAATATAAGATGTTTTGACAGATCGCCAAATTTCATATATGACTTTAAGAGTTTCTTTTTATCAAAAGATAGAAAGAATGTTTTTCTTGAAAAGACTTCAGTATTCTAGTAAAACTTTTTATTTCATCATGGAGATACGAACTGAGCTGTAATAATAGTTTTTTTTTTTACAATCCAGCACCATAGAGAATAAAAATTAAAGGATATAATTACTTTTATGCAGAAGAAAAGAAGTAAAAAATTATATTTAAAAAATTAGAAATTTCAACATTGAAGGGGGATAGTACTATGTAAAATAAAGGAAAAAATTATGCTTATACATAAGTTTTAAATATCAAAAAAGTTATAAATTTTTCCAAATGGATAATAGATAATAAATAAACATATTTTCCAACCTATTTAAGATTTAAATTTCAATCCACAATAGTTCAAAGATTAATTAAAGATTACACATAAATACTTATATCTTTATTGCAAATAAAGTAGCAAAAATACGTCACTTATATATGCTTTCCGCATTCACTTGACAAATACTGTTGCAATTGTGCTGATCACACAAAGAATGATAAAACGGCAACGCCCCGTTGACGAATTCGGCGCCGAGAAGTCAGAACGAAATGAAGAAAAATCTGACTTTACCATTTATAACTCTAAATTTAATGCTTTACATTAAAACTTGACATACTTCGGTTAATCATTTTTATAGAGGATGCTGTTTCCTTTTCAAATTTAATTAAAGCAAACTGGAAGGACATTTAGGCAGAACAAATTTGTTGAAATAGAAATTGCTTTCAATCTCAAGACAATAGTAAATTTCCGTTTTAATATAAAGAGTTAACGATACTGGAAAAATAGTTTCTACTTACAATTAATAAGAATAAAAAAGCATATAGTGAATTCATTTGAATAATATCGCATATTGAATAAATCCACAATTTTTGCGAATTGTTTGGAAAAGATTAAGAAAAAAATTGTAATGGAAGTTTAATATACAAAAATGAGTAAAGTTTTCTCAAAATATTTTTTTATTAAACAATGTTTTTAAAAGTCTTAAAGTAAGAAAATTTGTAAAAGGTTTCGGAAAATATTTAAAAAAATATTTTGCTTAATACTTTACGATGTGTCTTTAAAAAAATAACATAATGCTTAGTCCCAAAATGATGCGAAAAAGTGCTGATGGGAATATAAAGTTGTGAAGAGGTGAAATTAGTATTTATGCAAATTGTTCTCCCTATATCCTGGACATTACATTCATTAATTTTTCATCATCTCCTAAACAATAATAAAATTGTTGAATTTTATGTTAAATATTCTAAATAAGAACGGAATTTGTAAAATTACAAAAAGAGTAAAAGAAACCCTTATAAACAATGTAGAAATCAACAAGGGAATACATTTTATATCATATTGACATATTATTTTCATTTTGTTTTTGCGAATTCTTTTACAAAATGAAGCGTTTTCTCAACAATTTAAAAGCATTAATCCTTTTAATAAAGTTGTTTGGCATGAATTAGTACATATCTTTGTAATACGGTAATATCATTAGATTAAATACTTTATATACCTTGTTGATTAATTATGAAATAATTATATATTTCTCCAAACTAACGATGACCTTAGTTAAAACTTGCGTAATTTAGTATTTACATATTTACTTAATGACCATAATTAAACATATGTAAGGAATTTTACCATTTTACCACTCGAAATTATGGCATAATTTATCTTACAATAAGAATATTTCACAATAAAGATGGGATAACAAAAGCTACAACAACCGAACCTCTGATATAGATTTTTTAGAATCCGTACAATACATTGTGCAATATTTAAAAGCTTATTTTATTCTATTTGTACCATTCAATTCCACTTTCTTATAGTTATGTTATATTAACTCCAAGTTTATATTTCTTCTTGAAATAAAGGAAAATTTATCCAAACTAATTTATATTTTGCGATAGATATTTTACATAATCTTTTTTCCAGTAGCAAAGGAAATTAAAAACACAATCGAAATTCTAATTCGACACCAAATTCATTTGAAGCTGAAAAGACTGTCATATTAAATTCTGAAATACTTTGAAGAGCTGGAGTGTGGAAAAAATGGGTTTTATTGAAGAAATAAATAGAATTTTATCCCACAATGCCCCATAATAATAAAGAAAAAAAATCGAACAGAAAAACCTAACAACAATTCATAGCATTGACTTGCTCGTCACGTGATCTCGTCGTCCTTCGTCATAACTGAACGCAGCGTATAATGTGTGAAATAAACAGCGTCTTTTCTTGCTTAAGAATGTTATTCATTTTGAACGAGACTAAAAATTACGACATGACTCGATACGAATTTCCCTAGAATTGATATGAATGTCTTTAAAATTCATTTCTTATGTCATTTCTGGGATATTAAAAACATTTTTATGCAGTTCCATAGATATGTTTTGAGTTCGAATTCTTGTTTGAAATATTTTGGATCATATCATGGATACATTTCAAATAAAAAAAATAAATACACGGAATTGATGGAAGGCCTGATGATAATCCTATGGTGCAATTATGCCTTTACAGCTACAAAAACATGAGTACAGCATGAGAAATGTTTCGAAATCAGATCAAAAGATTCCAATCAAAGCTATTTCCTAAATTGTCCATAGGTGTCAGTTGTCAATAAAGCATTATGTAAAGGCATGACTTAGCTGAGGAGCATGATGCGGTGGAAAAGGGGTGGTATTTTATCCTCTTTCTGTGATTTTAATCAGCTTTATTCAAAAACTGAAATACAGATGTATTCTTTAGGAACGAGCTGTCATTCAGGCCTGTCTATCTACTGGAGGCTTTCCTAGTTTTCCCTCAAAAGAATATATGCACCATCTTCCCTTGAAATTTCTCTTGGAAAGAAACGTACTTTCTGATAAATCAGATTTCTACCTCAGATACTGTCTAAAAACTCTAAAGCCGTTTAGATCTGAAGAAAACGCCACGAGTACTTTTAATTTCATAATTCTATGAGATTAAAATCCTCATTTAATGACTACAATTTGAGGAACCTTTGGGTTCAGGCCTCATAAGATGGAATTCTATTCCTTCTTCTTCAAAAAGATTTCATTATAAAAAACGTTGCTGTCTATCATTGAACGACTGACTTGCTACTCATAATTTCCGTTTCTATGTCTATTTATTATTATTTTTACAGACTACAACGTTTCGGACAAATAATTATTCCTGGAATTTTATTCTTCATCCTCATAAAGTAATAGGTATATTCCCATTTGACTTGGAAAATGTAATTTTTAATAAATAAACTACGAATTTCTTATAAAATGTTTCATTTAAATAAGCGTTGAATATTTTTTTACTATTATGATTTTGTTTTGTTTTGCAATGGTTTGCAATTATATTACTGGAAATTAAATAATTACTCAAGTATATTTAGTAAAATGGTACTTCATTAACTCATTAGAAATTAATAATTTTTCTTTGCTCTATATAGGATATATTTTTTATAAAAATAATTTTTTTAAGAAAGTCTAAAAGAATTTCGGAAACTACTAAGGAATTATGATTAGTAATGTGGCATTTTTTGTGCCTACAAATTATACAATTAATTAAGTTGCGTATATTCTGCTTAAGCCACAAGTAGCTTAAGGAAGTTTTCATTTAGATCTAAATATAGCAAATTGAAATGAGACAACTTTCATGTCTAGGATGGTTATATAATATTTTGATAACTGTTATTGATGGAATCTCAAGAAGTGTTACTATATTACTTTTAATCAATTAGCATTCAATTGCATTCGAATTCAATCCATGTTAAAGAGGTTTAAGTAATAAAAGTACATATCATTTGTTAATAGTGACTTTATGAAGAATGATATACACATTGTTTAAAATTAATTTTGTTCTCTGAGATGTTTAATTTCGCATTCTATAAACACAAAGCCTAAATAATGACGCAAGCAAATGAATTGAAATAATAATGCGTGTTTCATTCTAGAGAGTTCTGAACAGAGAATTCCGCAGTTTACCATAAAACCATTCATCAAAATGATGAAGCTGAACCATAAATCGTAGTCAGGAATGACGAATTGAGGAAAGCAGTAATTCGTTATGCAAAGCATTACATAATGTTAAAATCGTGCTGTCGTGATAAGAAGTTGTCACTCCTGCAGTTGCATTTATTAGCTTTGGCGGGTGGAAGTCGTGATAAATCAAATAAAAGTCTGTTAGTAAGACTTGGAATATGGATAGAATTATTAAAGATAACAGGTATGATATAGGACAGAAAATGTCGCCTTTCACAGATGTAGCTCAAAACTGTGCATTATTTTATTAATGTGTTTGATTTTTGCTTAATCAGTCCATGTTTTGATTTTATAAGTGTACTATTAACGATGTGTCTTTCATCTAACAGCGGACAGAAGATGTGTATGAAGAATATTTGAGCCTGAAAATATCTGATGTAAAGAGATTGAGCTATTAAAATTCGTAACTTAAGCCCACATATTTGGTGAATCTTTGCGAAAGCGACAACCGGATCTGTGACTGTTCAGTTTCGAAATATTATGAATAGAAAAACAATTGGAAGGCGTAATTGTGGAGGATACATGCATACTGCAGCAAGTGCAACCGGCGACATATGAGGGACAATCAAAAAAATTAATAAAAATACAATGAAGTTAGTAGTTAGAAGTGTAGAGGAGAAGCGATAAATTCTTACCATGCATCTGGGATACAGGGCCCTGTATTTTTTAGTTACACTGATATGTTCCTCTGTATAGCTTGATTTTCGAGCTTTTATACATCTATAGAATACATTCTAAGTCTCTATAGTTGTTTTAAAATTTATAGTGACATAACCGAAACTATAATTTCCATGAAAAACTAATAAGTATTTTCATTTCCATTGAATAAGCTTTCTAGCACTATTACATACCATTTAATTTGGCTTTAATAAGGTTACAAAGTGATTGCTGATTTTCATGCTACGCTTTAAAAGATTCTACTACATTTTTTTGCAAAAATTAACATAAAGAGGTTAATATTCTAATAGTTGTAAAAATGATTATATTTGATGAAAAACAAGGATTCACCTGCAAAGTTTCTTTATCTCGATGAGATGTCTTGATGACGAGTACAAATGAAACGTTGGACAGCTGTGAAATGTCTTCAAATGTAACTGCGACCTTTGGTGACTGTATGACAAAATATGAGCTGAAGTGCCGGTCTCCATCACCGAGCTTCGACTTGAAAATTCGCAAGAGACCCTTTCCAAGCTGAACTATCTGCATCTCTCGATCCACAATGATATGAAAGGGAAATACTTTGCACATGACGGAAATGGACAATCCAAGATCATCAGGATTCCTGGAGAGTTTTTCAATGTATCTCTCCGTGTCAGTATTCATGGTTTTAGAAGTGGAAACTGTAGTAACCTGGTATAAAAAATCCTCTCCAACAGATGTAAGATTGACCATAACATCTACCTGTTGCAAATTCTTTGCTGTCTCACGAATGATACCAATCATGGCCGGAGCAAAATACTTTTTATGGGGATGATGTAGAATCTGAAAATAAAAATATTCGAAACGTTGATAAATAATAAAATTTTAAATTATATTGAAAAATATAGTAAAAGACAAGAAGAAGATAATTCTATAATATATTATTGCATGTCCATTCTGCTTAACAGAAGAGGAAAAGAACAAATATATTCGAAACTAAATCTCATCGAAACAAGAAATTCGATTTATTGCATTGACTCAAATAGATCTAATAGAATAAAGGATTTTGATTCAGTCGTATTCTTTATAAGGCAATATTGTTTCCTTGTAAAAGGATAGTTTTAAAAAATCACAAATATGTAAAAATTTTATTTTGAAAGCAATCAAAAGTATGTTTTACTAAGAAAAAATACCTATTCCCTCTTTTGAAAGAGAGAGAAAGACCTATCATGAAACTTCCTTTATTATATTTTTCAATTTGTTTGACAAAGAAAAATTAACATCTTCTCCTAATGCAATTTTTTTATTTCAAGGGCTGACAGAAAGTCTACAAAAGCCTTTGTAAAATGTTCTGAGTCTTCCAGATATTTACTAGAGTCTATCAAATATAAACTTCTTATTAAAATGATCTTTCTAATCAAAGATTGTCTTAATCTGAAAATTAAATTTTCGGAGGCATGATTCATTATGAACAATCTTTTGAGTTGAAACATTTTCAAGACTTCGTTTTTAATTTGTTACTTTGTCTCCTAAAGAAATTAATGTAACCTTTTACGATAATGCTATTATTTAATGTCTAAAAATTATTAAAAAAAGGAATGTTATTTGTGTTACATTTATTTAAATGAGCAATTTTAGTAAAATATTCACGAATAAGATATATTGACGGCGTGTTTTCCGCTTAATCTGATGTTATTCACAATGTGTGCCGATGATATATTGACACATATTTTTAATAACTTTGAAAAAACTTTCAATAAGATTGAAAAATAGAGTGATCAAAATAGAGCAAAATAAGTGACGCGAAATATCTTAAGACTTTAAAGATGAAGTAATGCACATGAGAAACCTGGCACATAAAATGTAAGAACTTATTTTTTTCATTTAAAATAATGCTGGTAGTTAAAATTCTGGCTTATTTAAAAAAATATATTATGAGATTGAATACAACCCCTTATACGTTTCAATTGAAAATGCATATTTTTGTAGCCGTATAATAGGTGAATACATATTTTTCAGTAAAGAAAAAAACTTAACAAAATGAAAGAAAAGTTTATTGTTTTTAAATGAAAGTATTTATTAATATATCAAGCAGTAAACGAATCTCTAGACCTAAAAATATTTTTTTATTTTGAATCCGTTGTCCAACAGTCCAATTTTGGATTTTAATATAAAACTGAATACTTTCCAGAATGAACACTTTTTCTGGATCGAAACAAATAATATATATGATGAATAGAGCATACGTAGGTGTGAAGGGGGTGGTGTGAAGGTCAATGGATTCAAAAGAAGTGTTTCCAGAATTTCCTTAGTCGCTATTGTAACATACATCTGAACACTAAAACATCTGAATACGAAAACTGCACTTCTATGTCAAATTTTGGCTAAAAAAACCATTCAAAATAGATATTTAGTTTTCTGCACTATTCTATGAAGCCCAAAACACTCATAAAAAGGACTTTAAAATTAAAAATCTGAGCACCTGAGGAGAATAATAATTTTTTAAGGGAGTATTCGAAAAAGTTTCGGGGAGGCAATTCCCTATGGTTAATTTTAATATGGTTTGAGTTTATAAGTTTTTGTTTTAATAGTATTTATTTACGAATCTTTAGCAATCATTCCCCTATTCATTGTTAGCAATCATTGTTGTTGAGTTATAGTGGTTCGTAGTAAACATATTCTGTTTTCATGCAATTTGGAGAAATCTGTTCCTTTCGATTCTTTGCTGAATTTGGATGTCAACTTTCAATTTTTAGTAAAATTCATCCACATTTTGGCCATAAGACACTATTTATATAAGATTAACTTTTGCAATTCGTATGAATTTAATTAGCATATCACTCTCCAATGGAAAGAAAAATGGAAATACTTAAACACACATGAAAGAAGAAATTATTATAAATGAGTTGATAAGGTTTTGAAATTCAAAGTCTCGTCATTTGACATTCATCGCTCTTTCTAAGAAAAGAGAAATACCTCTCATTTCAGCTCAAAAAAGATTATTTAAATAAAGTTACATTCTTCGACGAATGTTTTCGTGCTTCTTTGTATATTTCCTTCTCACAAGTCAGAATATTTATGTAAACTCAACAACGCCTTTGAAATAGTAGATTAATATAATAATTCTTGAATTATGAACATAAAAGGTACTGAAAGCAATAAATGAATTTGAATTTTATTCTTCATAATGGTCTTTCAAGTACTTTATTGTGCCGTTTTAAAACTCTCTAGCAATGCTTTAAAATATTTTTGAAATCGAAATGTGTTATGTTATCATCAACTAAGATATTTAAAAGTAGTTTTTCTCCCAATTCTTCTTTCTCAAAGCGTAATTGCTGTATTCACGGTAAAATTTTATCATCGCTTAAAATTTGACGGTTTAGTTTTTCACTAATGATAAAAAAACAATTTGCGCCTTACTAAAAAAGCAATTCCGACAATTCTCACCGCACTTAGTAGAAGAAAATCTAATGATTCCATACATAAGAATTTGACTTTTATCATTCTTTGTATTTTATATATATCACATCATATAAATATATCATTTTTTATATTTTAGGAACCTTTATTATTAGATAGATAGTTCCTTATACGTTTTCTCTACCTTCTATTAAATAAAAATTGCAATAGATTTTATCTAATAGAATTATTTATATTCCTCGGGCAAGCCAATTTTACAGAATGTCTACATTAATATAAAAATTACATAATTCTCATCCCTTTCCTTAATTTTTTTATATAGAGATATTTTACATTTCGACGCTTTTAAATAATTTTGAATTTAGTCTTTAAGGCGCATTTGGAATCCTAAAATAAAACTTTTGGTCTGTAACACAACAGCACCATTTATGAAATTTACCATTTCATTTAATACAGTAGTGCCCTTTATTAATAGTTAATCGAAAAGATGTACTAGAATTTTGTTACTGGTACTACTTTTAGCATATCACTACATTTATAAGGAGCATTTTAATAAGATAAAGCATAAAAGAGACTTATTGAAAATATTAAGAATCATTTAAATGTTACTAAAAAGAATTTTTGGGCAAAAATGGAGATTACTAAATGGATCTCTTAAGTTCAACTTGAACAATAAGCATCACAAAAATCATGTCAAAGAATTTGGTTACCATTACCTGATATAAAATCGTAAATAACATTGATATAACCTGCACGAGACCATAAATTGAGCTGTGATGTTTCCTGTATCCATCCAAAATGAGCTGGCGAGGAATATTTCAAGTACATTATATGAAATTTAGTTGCCTTAATTTCAAACAAATATATTAGAAATATTTCGTAGGTATTCCGGCAAATTTAATTTTTGTCTTATCATAACTTCCTACAAATTTTGAATGATTAAAAATAAATCATATAGCAATTTTCTCTCCTTTGGAAAAATGGATAAACTAAATACATACTCTAATACTAAGATCTAGGTTTCTTACTTGCAATGGCCCATCTGGTATAGCTTCAACTCTGAGAGATGTATCTCCTTCTGCTGCAGCGACTCGAACATTCTCAACGCTGAGCCACATTTCTTCAACAGTATTCCCGAGAAATTTTAAACCTTTCCGAAACCAAGTAAGGCAGTTGTTAGCAACTGCATGACCAACTTTCTCCAGCAATTTCTCTTCAGTTGTTCCTGAAAGGAAAAGAATTATTAAGTTATAAATGAATAATTAAGTTTCCTGAATAATCATAGCAGTTAACAAAAATTGTTAACATATGAAATGCCAGAACGTGTTTTTGAATTATTGATTATTTATTTCTTTTTTTCAAATTTAATTAATTTTTTTATATTGTGTATTATGAATAAAATTGTATTTCAGTTAAAAATCTAAATGAGCATTTCACAATAATTAGCATGATACAATATTCAAATAGTTGTTCAAACTCTCACGTTATTAGAAATAACTCGCATATAAATGACCGTTTCACAAAAATCTTAAACTATGTGAAGCAACAATAATCCAGCAATGCTTGCAAAAATACTTTGAAGCCATGTAATATTAATTCCATATTTAATTTCAAGCGAGGGAAAGTTATTGAGAGAAAATTGTTCAATGAAATGTTTATTTCAAAATCTGTTACCTTAAAAAAATCTTCATATTTAAATTTAATTCGAAAAATAATTTATATGATTACTAAATGAATTTTTAAAAATTTCAATCCCTATATTAAGGTTAGGGATCGTTAAGATAAAATCATTTTCAATCAATTTACAAAAGAAAATTATATAGAAATAAGTAAAAAATGACAGAGGTCTATAAACAAAGTGAATCATCCTTCGGGTTATTGATTAGATCAATAACAATAAAGACACTTGCTTTTTGTATAAGTTCCTGCTTTCTGACCTCACCAAAAAGAAAAAAAATAGGAAAAACTTTTCTGGAAGTCTTTTTCTCCCACATGACCCACATTTGTAGTGAATGGAAAGAAAATAGAAAGCTAAACTAGTCAATCGAGGGGAAGAAATCTAATTTGAGCAGCAAGAAAGGATGGAATCACATATCGGGATCCTAAATAACTAGATCTGGATCTTTGATACACAAACGAAGGCTTAAAATTATTTATATTCGATATGAAAATAAGAAAATAACTTTATTTCGTATTCCTGATTGCAATCAACAGGAAATATGGTACTATTTTCCAAGATCAATATAGTTTTTTTTTCTATATCTATTATTCAATTACGTAAATACTTGGTAGTAGAAATGTTTCTGAAGTTTGATAGTTAAGCTTATCAGACTCATAAATTATTTCAATGTATTCAAAGTTTTTAAAGAAATTGAAAATAACTTTCAAATTGTTTATGAAAATGTTAAGAAATGTTTAAAAGATTCAGAACTTCACAAGAATTTTTAAGACTTCTAACTTGAAATCCAAAAGAATTCTTCTGAGATGTTTAACATTATCTTAATTGAAAAATTGAAATATGTATCGAAATTTTTAAAAAAATATTATGATATAAAATTAATTAAATCCATGTAAGTTTAATTAACACATAATGAATGTATTTATATACATCCAAAAATGCATATATTTTATAGACATATTTCTTTCAAATGAATATTCTTATGAAATGATAAATTGAAAATAAATAAATTTATTTGGGACGATATAGGGTATTATTTTCGACGTCTAATATACGAGCAAGTTAACAGCATTTGGCAACAATTGGACCGAAGACCTGCGAAGGAGCAAAAAGTACCTTAGTTTGGTATAAGAAAAGTAAATAGGGTTTTAAATTAATTCCATGTAAAAAATATAGATTTATATTTTAGATAAAATATATCTTTTTACTTCCTGAATGAAAAGAAACAATGCAATGGTACCTGTTTAACTATATGGAACTTCTAGTAATTTCGTGTCTTTGGTGGTAATACTATTGACTTAATTATAAAACTAGTCAATTTGTGCAAAGAATCTTGCAGTGTTAACAACAGATACTTGAATAAGAAGACAAACAAGAAAAAGTGACACAGAAGAAATTTTAATACCATTAAATATAAATACTTTCAATTTTTTGAAGAAGTGAAAAGTTTGAAAAGAATGTATTATAAAGAGTTATATCGATAAAACCATTAAACTATGTGAAATTTCTAAAAGATTTAAGGAAAACTTATAGAATATGTATAAACAATTTCGTAATATACATTCATTACTATAATAATGTTAAAGAATCTGACTTCAGATGTTGGAATAGGAGTAACATAAAAAATTATAAACATTACAATGTTGTCACTAGATACAAATTCGATTCAAAATATTTGAAGCTTAAAGCTTTCCATATGAAATATATTATAAATGTGCTTCGATGGCAATATATATCTACCACTTCAAATATTTTGACAACTGATCGACAGTAAAGAGGTTCTAGCAATTTGCACCATGATTTAATTCGAGAACTGTTTGATTTTCCAGATTCTGCTACATTTTTATCGAATAATTTTAAGCTTTAACCAATAAAAATTGTGGAATGAATAATTCGATAAGGTTTGAATGAATTTACTTTGCAGTAGATAAAAATTTATAGAGTAAAACAGGATTATATTTAAAAGATAGATATTATTTATTTAGAATGATTAAAGAATGAAGTCCTTTTTTATTTTTAGCTCAATGCATTGTTAATTTTTGAGCGAGCAGAAGTAAAAACTTTATTAAAATATATCATGACGGTTATGAATTTTCTGGAAATTATTGTTAAGATAAGACTTGGAAGGTTCATAGGCACCTTCCCCTTGTTTTACCTAACTTTCCAAATGTGTTATTCAGTTTCTGAACAAAAGATGCGAGGAAATACGTATTTAGTTAATTCCTGAGTTTTCCTAAATTCTTCTTTCTCTTCATATATATATATAAATCTCATCTGACGTGAAAGATAGGTCAACTCAGAGAAAATCAAAATGGCATGGAAGCTGAAATCATCCTCGCCCCATAACTTCCATATGATTGAAGATAGAGAGATAATTGAAAGTTCTCTAGTGATTGCTTTATCATAAAAAATAAAATTTTTCTGTAGTTTATTAGTAAGGAATCGAAAAGTGATATTTGAGAAAAAGAAAAATGGTCTTTCTCTGGCAGATCAGAAAGTGGTGCATTTGATTTTCATAAATTAATTGCAAATTGGTTTAAAATGTTTAATATTTTTATATTTCTTGCTATTTTTTATTTTATTTATGTATTTATTTCATTTTTTGAAATTAGAAAGCTGGAGACAATTGATGGATAAATTTAAATGCTGCTCCAAGATGCTCCATGAAGGAAACCACTGTTTTTCGGTGCCTAAACGAGATCATATGTTGGTAGTTTTTTAAAAACTTCAATTGTGGTGTTTATGATTCCCACCTGCATTTTCTGTGTAAGTAGTAGATAAGTTTCTTTTTATGGAACAAAATTATTCAATTTTTATTGGAAAATTATATTCTTAATCAAGTTTTGATGAAAATGCAATGCTAGCACAGGTCTTCTGACACACACATTTACAATAGTGCAATATTCTAATTTCATGAATAACTAAAAAAGAAACTTGCATCATTTCAGACGGCAAGCCCTTTGAACATTTTCAGTGATTTAAAAACTTCAAGGGTTTGTTGCTGATACTGTGTCTTATTCAGCATTATCGTATCTGCCATACGACTCACGACTTATATTTATCAAATTTCTATACACTTATGTAGTTTTTTAAAATAATAATAATCTCGTCTGTAGAAATTCGCTATATTATAGTCTTATCAAATGCTTTTAAATAAAATAGCTGAACAAAATAAATTAGGAAGCTTTCATTTACTTTAGTTTATCGCATATTCTGTCATTCTTCTTTAATCATTGAATACTTTCATGAGCTGTAGTCGGCTGAATTGAAAGAATAGCAAACTTCATGTAAAAGAATTAAGCTTAGACGCATTTAAAAGCCCAAAAATTGATGACACTGTTTGAAAGCAAATATTTTTTAAATAGCGGACCTAAGAAGAGTGGGCCATTTTTATTCAACTTCTGTGCTCCATCCATTTAGACTAGGATATTTACGTATGGTAAATGAGAACACCGTTTTACCATTTCAGAGGAATAAGAATTCAGTAGAATATTGATTTGTGTGTGCAGCAGAGAAAAGTTTGCTTCACTTTGTTTTAACAATCCCTCTATGTCAACAAAGAATTTCCATTTCGAGCGTAATATTTTTCGTCGTTTCTTGAAGAGGCAATAATTTTGAGATGATTATGATCGATGGCGAAAAGCATATTCAGACTCCATTTCAACTTGGTTTTCACCCTATTTGTAGGGCTAATATACTAAGATAAGTATTTTGTATGTTCTTTGACCAATTAATCTGTCAGAATGGCTAGGTCTTTCAGAATTTGTTAAAGGTGTTTTAGTAGAAAGTAAGAAAAAGATTTTGAGAAGTACACGATATAGTAAATAAATTTTATATTAGGTATTTCAAATGAGCGTATTTTTCTTATGCCTTAATTTGACTTCTTTTTATTTGTAAATTGTTGACCTAGAGCAGCTAAAGGCGAGCTGTAAACAACTTTGAAAAATGTTTATATTTTTATATTCATTTATTATTTTTTTTATTATAGCTAATTTTTAAGTCATAAATATTCATTAATCATATACTTCATAATACATTTAGTGAACTTGTTGACATTAACATTAATTTTTTTTTCAAAGTATAACTTTTTCCGAACGTGAGAAAATAGTAATGATGACGACAACAATATACAAAAAATACTCTTTTGCTATCATTCTTTAATTAATTAAATCACAAAAGAAATTCAATAGTTACTACTTGATATAATACCAATAAATAATATGAAATGGTTTATTGCAAAGCACTTTAATTTATCAACATAAAAAGTCAAGTCTTCATCAGAATTAAGTCAACAAAATCTCACATATTTAACGGGCGCTGCATCACTTTAAAAATTAAGCATTATATCCGCTCTTTTCCCATCAGAATCGTTATAGGTTTCTCTACAAGCAAAGAAAATCCATTTTTGTGTTGTAGAATCTGCTTCTGAGTTCAAAATTCTGTTCATCCATTTTTTCCTCTATAACCTTTTCATTTTTCCTAGCCTCTCCTTTCTCTTCCTTATTTTAATTTCTTATTAAATCTCTCTTTTTTTTCATTTCTGCTTTTTTTGGTGTATCAATTAAGACTGCAGATTTTCTTTTACAGCGACTTCTGTTAGCCTCTTTCCGTAGACCTTCGATAGAAATGTAATCGTTCATGGTGTATTTAACTATTAAAGCAGAAATTTTAACCACATAAATCAAAATACAAGCTTCTAACAACTTTCTGAATCATATGGTTTCAGATATTTTTGTTGATTTATAAAAATGAGTTAGGAAGAGTAAGAAAATGAATCAGCATTTGAAAACTTAATATTTAAATAAAACAATTAATAACAATAGTAACAATATTGTTAAAGAAATTCAATAAATTTACCTATATTAATACCTAAGAAATATTTTTTCCTTTAATTAAAGCGAAACATGTGTTGCACAACCTCTAACTACCCATTTCGGGGCTAGGGGGGTTTGACTGCGCTTCTTAATAAGGTCCGTCATAAGAAGATATTTAATAAAAATTCTGATAAAAATACAACTAACTGTCCAATATTAAACCAATTCAATAGCTATTACAATATTTCGACATCTCAAAATAATGAAAATACATTGAAACTGAAATCGAAGACATATTTCTTACATGTAAAAAGATTAAGATGCTCACATTTATTTTCAAATAACACATTCACAATCGTTTCCTCTACTTTCTTTATGTACATTATGAAGACATAATTATGTTGGTTAAAATTTAAAGGCACTTTATGGAATTTTGGATATTTCTGTACCAGTTTTCAGCCCAAAAATAAAATTAATACTTATATAATATTTTTATAGAAATATTAGTAAATTTCACATTTGTTTAAAAAGTAATTATTGCTTTTTATTGTATCTTCAAAAGTACTTTTATTGAAGGTTTCTTTAAAAATTGCGAATTCTTTGATGCTAATAATTTTGTGATGGGTATTAATAATGAATTCAATACACATAACAAAAATCTAATTTCCGAAACGTACCATTCAATTATCATAAAAGAAGAAAATTACTTCTCCAAAAGAACTGGTGACTGCAATTATAAAAGTATTTTGTTGGATTATTTATTAAATATACCATTAAATCAAGACATTAAGAAATTGCGTCAGCATATTTATTTAACAAAGAAATGTAAAAATGCATGTCCTTAAGAATTTAATAAAGTTCCATGCAGATAATAATTTCAACATATAAAGTCTTTCCATGAATTGCTCATAAGCCAAAAAACGTTAAGATTTGTATTATTTTAATAAGACCGTTTTTTGTTCAAATGTTTTTTATAAAAATGCCCTTTTTATTCAAAACAGTTATGTCCATTTTTAAACTTAGCAATACTGTTTTCTGAATCGGTAAAAATTACAGCTACATTTCTTGCAAATGTCTCTGAAGGAGAAGTATATAGAATTTGGCGAAAAACCAAATCAAGGTTGTTTCCTTAATACAACAGTGTTTATTCAAGTGTCGCCAAACCTGTGAGAAAATTTTAGAATCACTTCTATGGCATGAAATCTCTAGCACGTTGTATTTACCAGATACTGCTCCTTCAATCTACGATTTGTTTCGCTCATACAAAGTTCCCTTCCTTCAGAGAAGCTCAAATTTTATGTGGATATCAAAAATTAGCTTGATAACCGGACTGCATTTAAACAATTATACTTTTTTCACAATATATGTTTGTTACCCAAAAGATACAAATATTGTAGTTTCTAAAAATAAATATTTTGAATAAATTTATCTTAAATTTTTATAACAGATAAGTGTCTTTTTTAAATAAAAAAAAACTTAATCATATTTATGCAACTAACAAGATACGATTTTCTTTTATCCTTTCGAACATTACTTTAGGGGATTCCAGAATTTAATAAATCAACACAACTACCTTTGAAATCCACAAAACTACCTTTGAAAATCAAGATTTTCTAATCTGAAAAGTTCCTTGGAAGAAGTACAAAAGAAGTTTCATTATCCATGCCATCAATTATAACGATTAATATTGATATCTATTAATACATAATAGTTTCTTTCCATTGCATCTCTAAATATAACAAAAATTCAAGTATTATCATAAAACATCTAACTTGCATACCATTCATCTTTTTCATGATACTACTAATAATGTATCTAATGTTTGTCGAGAATATTAATTCGATTCCTTTCCAGGAATGTCCATAATTTCTCATTATTTACAGAATGAAAACAATAAAAAAGAAACGAAAATAAAATGAAGATACTTTACATATTGCCACCTGAGAGCCTTTTGAAATGACGTTAAATTCATATTTAATTTGTAAATGATCTCTTAGAAATTGTTAATGATATTTCTTATTTTTTGATACACGTAACTTTTAATACTTTCAAAACCTTTCAATTATCTAATTTAGTGGATTCTTGCTGCATAACTGAGTCATTTCCCTTGATAGCACTCTCATATGATGGATGTAACTCGGCTTGTTATCTAATTAAATTTAAATCTGCATTGTTATTCGTTGCACAGTGTCATCTTCACTTCATACTTCTTGCAAGATGGGTTATGAAATCCAAAATTAAATGGTTGAATGATTAAATTCTTTAAACAAGGAAGACTGCTTAGTATAAATTAGTGAAAATGTACCTATTCATTTTCCTCCGGCTAAAATTTTTGGAGAAGAAGGTGTCCCATTCTATATTATAAATAAAAAAAAGATAAAGATAATGGTACAAAATGTTGTTTGGCATTTTCTCCAACATGCAAATATGCAAGTTCTTTTTAATTAAAATATTTTGCTGGCCTTTAAATGTCTCCTCCTTTACCTCTACAATATCTCAGCCTATAATAAACGAAAAGCAGACATATATTGAAAATAATATTACAAAAGGCAACATTGTTGAATTTTAAATTTTTGATTATTACGCAGATGTGTTGATGCGTGTTTAAATACAACCTGTAGTGGATAATAAAGACGAAGGCTTTATTTATTTTATTTTAAAAAGTTCAGGATTTATGATACTCTACTCATGTGAAATGAAGTGTGAACCTAACTTAGAACTAAAATATAAAATAGTAAAATTATTTGTTTTCAGTATCTATACTATGAATAAAAGAAATAACCTTAGTACTGATAGCATAGTTTATAAATGCGGAAGAATTATGAGAAAAACAAATTTAAATATTTCATTGAAAGGAATTTTATTATTTACATATTCTTCCTCTTTCTAATTCTAAAATTTTCTTGTTGTCATTACATATTTTTCAATGTGATAAAAATAATTGGGAATAAGAAAACATAATATAAAGCTAATAAAAACTTATAGTGCATTGCATAATTAAGTTTTTGTATATAGTTGCAAACATCTAAATACATTTTACATACATTTTTTACCTTAAATGGATGTATATTACAATTATGAAAAATGTAATCTATAAAATCGCTTTAATCTATAAAATTCTTCTTAAAATCCTGTGGATATTTTCAAAATTTCAAAACTTCTGAAAATTTATTTAAAAAAAATAAAAACTTTGCTGATTTATTGGTTTAAAGGGATATGCTAAAATATTTGAACAAATGAAAATTTGTGCTTTCTGAGGATAAAAGAAAAATGTAAATTATTAAAAATATTTTTGATTCAAATAAAATCTTCCCGTAACTCCTCATTTTTTTAACCGATTCTACTTTTTACTTAGATAAAAATTTAAAATTCATTCAGTTTTTTTATATTAATTAATTATGTCAGAGAGAAAAAATAGGCAACATGGAACATCATAATTTCATTAAAAAATTCGTTAACATTGTCAATATGAAAATTTGAAGATATTTTTGTAAAAAATACATATACTTTTGTAGACTAATCAAGAAAACCATCAGACCGTACAAACTTTAAGCTTCAACTATAAGCTTAAACTTTTTAGCAATATGCTTAGACTTTTTATCATTGGATATGGAATTAAGGCAATTTTAAAATAATAAGATTAACTTTAAATTTCTAAAAATTAAAAAAAAAGATTATCAATAAATAACAGGAGGTGTTCGGAGCCCTGTAACGTGTTATGTACTGGACGAAATATAACAACATTTGGTCACTATACACGTTAAAGTATGCGGCTTCGATTTATAAAGAAAAAAAAAATTAGTACCAAAAGATGTCGATAGGGGAAATCCTGGCGTTGCGATCGAAAACTGTATTATGTAATTTGTTTATAGGGTACTTTGTGATATGACATAGAAGGTAAAAGGAAGGGTTGCGGGAATTTATGTCATTCTGCAAGAATTCGCCCGTCGATTGCATTGTCATTACGTGAACGCGCCTTATTAGTCAAGCTGTTTTATCAGCGGGATGAAAATGCCAGTGCTGTTCTTCGTGAATACTGGCGGTTAAAACAGTTACGTAGAGGACCGATGACCACAACTAATTTCCAAAGAATAGTTGAAAGATTTGAAACAGCAGAAATTCTTGGTGTGCAACCAGGCAGAGGACGTAAAGTTATCAATCAGAAACAAGTTCAAAAAGTTACAACCGCTGTTATGGATCAGGCGATAGCTAATAAGCAGTGCACATTCAATATCACGACAAACAGATACCAGTTCACGACGATGCAGAAGATATTGCGTAAGATCGTGAAGTTTTATCCATATAAGATAACACTCATCAACTGATGATACTGATTTGAATCTTGGCAATTTCTGGTTGTGAGGCGGTTCTGGTTTAATTGAAAGGCATTGTGTATCAAGGACCTGTTCCTGGCATACCTACTTTAAAAAATCAAATAACATTACAAGTCAGACGAATAAATGCCGATATGCTGCGAGCCTCCGTCGAAACCCTCGTGTACCGCATGTAATTATTGGAACATCAAGTTGGTTGTCACCTTGAGCCAGATTTGTAAGTTGTTATAATAAACGTTTTTCATTGGTATTTGGTGTGTTGCTATTTACTGTTATCATTGGCAATTACGTATTCTTTTTCCACATATTATGCGCTTTCCAGCGCCAAGATTTACCCTATCGGCGTTTTTTAGTATTAATTTTTTTTTTCTTAATAAATCGAAACCGCATACTTTAATGTGTATGGTGACTAAATTTTGTTATATTTTGTCCCCTGCATAACATGCTACAGGGTTCCGAACACATCCTGTTATTTCTTTATCACCCTGTACTTTCAACATAAAATACTAGACTCAAAAAATTAAAAAAAAGAACGGTGCATTTGCTTCAAATGATTAATTTATAATCTGAACCAAAATTTTTATATATATTTCCTGAACTCTGATGCACAATAACAGTCCATTTAACTTATGGAAGGGAAAATTCTCTAACATTCCTTCAATTCAATTAATTTAACGTTTACATATAATTTGAGAATTCCGCGTGATTTTATTTGCATTAAATCTGCAATATGTTTTCTCTAGAATAAAAACAAAAATGTTAAGGTTTGAAAGCTTTCTGAATTTTCGAGTTTTAAAAAAAAACAATAACTCCAGTAGGATATTAAGAGCGACTCTCTTTTAAAGGTACAAGATACGAGTACCTTTCCTATATTAAATTTCCATATCATACAGGAAACGTTTTATTCAATTTTTGAGGAAGACGTCAATTTAAATATTTTAGAACACGTAGTTGCTAAATTGCGCGCAAATAGCATTTGAAACTCTACTGGTTAGTACATCGATTGCAATTTCCAGTATTATGAATCCGTCTCCTTTTCTATCATGAAAGGAGAAGGAATCAATCAGCTGAATAAATAAATTTATTATTAAGTAGGAAACTGGGAACATATATGTATCTGACTCCCAAAAGCTAGAACTAGTTTTAATTCATTACATATCATTCGTATTGCGTGGTTGGAAGATTCTGTATTTCTCCTAGTTTGCTATAAATATTTCGTAAATTCATATCAATAACTGATTCTGATTTCAGATATTTTGGTACATTTAATCTCAATATGAACCATAAAGGATAAGTTAACTTGTACGGGATTTGCAATTTTTAAAACACAAATGGCAGTAAATGATTTCTAAAAAATTATAAATCAAATGCTACGGGAGCCATTATACTTCATAGCCATCAGCAAATATTAATTCCAAAATATAAAAATGACCACAAAATAATATATGCACTATGTCTTAAAAATTGAAATTATAATAAGTGGCCTATTATTTTCTACAGTTTTAAACTGAAGGCTTATCTTTTTAGTTAGATTAACCCACTATATGAGAGAAGATGCATGAGTACAATTTAGAATTGATTTTTTTAAATTGTGAACCTGTGAACAGATGGTGAGATAATATTTGTGATGGCACATCTCTTAAAAAATTCTTGTTTCACACCTGTAATTCTAATTTAAAGGACAATTTTCATGCCACAACTGGAAACATTAGTTAAAATTGTGTTTCGACTCAGCTTTGAAACAAACACTTTACTCTTAGTTGACCCCCCACCACCCAAAAAAAAAGTTCGCTGGATACTACGGGTTAATTCTCTCGGTATCAATACCACTTCCGAAAAGTTTTATTTGATTTATAGAAAAGCATGAACATCAATACCAACAATATATTGAAAAAAAAAATCCAAATGCTCGTTTCCTTTATAATTCAAAATATCTCAAGGCTAAGAAGGATCATGCATTGATTTCTCCAATTGGAAAATAAAGAAAAAATTATTCATAATCGCTTTCTTTATAGCCATGAGAAGTCGTATTTATCATTTCATAAATAACAACATAATTTCAGAAATATTTGCGATTTCAAATTAATATAGATTGCGAACTCTCAATCGAATATTTTATTTCAACAAATTTTAGTTTTCAAATAATATATTTTTCATTTTCAGAATTTATGGTTGAACCGATTTTTGTTGATTCTTTGGAAGAATGCATATTCATGCTGATAAACAACGCCAGCATAATTATATGAAATGCGCATCCTTTTTCTTGATTATAAAAACTGATAAAATGAATTAAAACTATTTGTATTATATTAATTACTAAATGATTTGCTTTGTATAAAAATTATAAACATTACTTTATATGAGGTTCAAATATAAATTTGCAATTCGTATATAATGATGAAATGATATTGATTCAAAATGATATTGTCTTCAGATATATTCGTTTGGCATTATCAGCTAGATTAAGTGTTTGTTATTGTGTTTTATGTATTAAAATGATAAGCATTGCTTTATACGTTAAAAACATGTTAAATATTCGAAATGATGAAATCCAATTGACTCCAAATGGTGTTACCTTCAGATCTTTTTAGGTTTATGTTAGAAATGCTTCCATTATTTCTTTAAATTATATTTTTAATTACTAATTTCATTTATTATGTATTTTATTTCAATCATTAGCTCTCCTAATATTGAAATTAAAGAACCTGGCAATTATTTGATATCCATAAAAGTATCTAAATCACATCATTATCGTTGTTCACCTATCTTTTCATTTCCTTTTTTTAATTTTATATATCTCAGTTATCATTAGTTATTGCTTATTTTAATTCTTTTTGGCAATTTTAAATAAAAAAATTACAAGTCTTACATTAGGAAAATGAATATTCTTGGTTTCTAATGAGGTGAAGTTCTATGAAGCAGTTTTAAAATATCCCTACTTTGAAAGAAAAAAAAATGTTTTTTCAAAGCTTTATTCATTGGTTTTCGGTTTTTAAAAATTTTAAGTGGCAGGGAAAAGCACCTGACAGGGGAACAAGAAATGCCTACGTTTCATTTCTTCATTCAAAGAAGTTAAAATCCAATTGAATGCAAATGGTTCTCACTTAATACCACTCAAAAAATTTGCTCGTTTGCAGAATCACCTCTTTCATCTTTATACCTCTCAAACGAGTGGAGTTTTTAAAAATATATCTTTCTCCAAATACATTCTGTTAAACATTGAGTAGTGATGTTCTAAAAAGCACTATCTTATTGTTCAACTATATGATTACAGATTAATACTTTCGGAAAAGATTTAATAAAATGATCTGTTTAAAAAGTAATAAAAAACTCTTGGAAATATAAATTTGAATCAAGATGGAATATAGGACATTATATCATTGAGTTATTGAAAAAAAAAACTAATCAGTATTTGCCGTTTATGATAGAAATACTTTTATGCTTGCTGGAAAAAAGATATTATTTGTCTGAGACGATATTTTGTTAAAAAATTTAAAAAATAAATAAAATAGAACGGATAAATATATAGTTATTCACGCTACAAAACAAGCTGTTAGTACTGATCAATGGCTATACTGGTCCAAAAATAAATGAAAATAAACATGTTCTATTAAAATATCATAAGTTTCAAAGACGAGGAATTAAATTAAATTAAATATTTCAATGAAATTTAATTACTAATTTTATTAAATTTAATTTAATATGGTAATGAATGTAAATTTAAAAACTTATGAAAAATAATGTAAGCTCCAACTTTAAGAAATATTTTCTTTTAGTTTTAATTTAGTTTTTCAAAAGAATCAACATATATTTTAAATCATCTTCAGATATAAATGCTGTGAGGAAAATCGGAACAACATTTTCGAACTAAATAAAAAGTTACCACTGAAGTAAAACCTAATTGATATCTTTAATTGCAGGTATTTGAATTTTGGATACAATTTTTTTTATTATAGCTTACACAAACGTGTAGATGTTTATATACTATGTAACTAGCTGTAAATCACATTTTTCTAACGTTTTATTTCGCACTATCCTTAATCACGAAGGTACTATTAAATTTCAATGTATATTCCTAAACCTAATTTAATTTGCAGCCACAATCTGGCAAGTGAAAAATGATAATTTAGTATCCATATTGAAGTGATAGTTCAATCATCTGGTGTTTGCGGTGAAATACTTTCAATATTCTTTTTTAAATATTCAACAAAACTGTTCCATTCACTGTAACCGACAACTGCGACTGATAAGATAAAATACAGCAAATGAGATATAATTGTGATGAAATTCGTAAATGTAGAAACTTAATTATCGAATAATTTTTAATCTTTTATATATTAAGTGGTGAAATTTAGTCTAAAGCTTTTTCTTTCAAGAGAAATAAATCATTTCAAAAATTAGACGCAAATTTTTCTGAAACATAGAATAATTTATTTTTAGTATTTCTCCTTACATTGAAGAGAAAGTTTATAAGATATGAATTTTGATTTTTATCAAATTATGCTTTCAGCCGGAATTTAAAATATAATTATTCTCATGTGAATTCAATAATAGTTTTTTATAATTCTAACACTGTTATATGCAGAATAGACTGGTTCAAACATATTTAAGATAATATAGAGGAAAGGGGGCAAGTTGATTAACGAGAACAAGATAAAAAAAATCACTTGATATTATTTACGGATATTGCCAGCACTCCACACTGCTAAACACCAAAACATCACACGGAGAAGTCATTGCTGACATTTTATTGTTGCATGATGCACGAGCATTTTGACTAACGTGTTGAAATTTACAGGGTCTGCAGCGCAATATTTCGCTGATTAGCAAAAATACTTGTTGAGCTATTTTTTGTTACACAAGGCTACTTCAGACTGATTAATGCAGTTTTATAATCATTATTCATGTGTATCTTATTTTTGTTTAACCTACCAAAAAATTAAGTCTTTTAACATTTCTAGTTGAGGCAAGATGGAAGGGATAAATTGACGACTACATCTTCTTGACCCAAGTGCTTCTTATCATTTTCTATTTGATGTTTATATGCATTTATTACTTATTTTGTGGAATTTCTTTAATCCAATATAATTAATAAACAGCTTCAAACCATACTGTAAGTAGCATAAATATAAAAGTAATATTTGAATAATCTCACCATTGAGATATATGTTAATTCTAAAGAAATTACATAAGGCAATAAGAAGAATTAGAACAACAAAAGCGAAGTAATTGGGATGCAAAAAGAATTTTTACTAAAGAATTGAAATATGTTTCCTGACACTCGAGAGCTGAAAATTTCTAAGAAAACTCCAGCATGAGGCCTATTTTTACTCTCAATCAGGAAACTAGGACAGAATTTTGCAAAAGCTATATCTGATGGATTTAGCATTATATTTTAAAATAGGAATATTGTATTAATTATAGTAAAATAAAAATTCATCCAACTCGTACGTTACAAGAAAAGGATATTTTAATAACACATGCAAATAAAAACAATTCATATCAATGGCTGAACTTAATAACCCGGTCTCCCTTATCTATGATGTTTTATAAGATTATTATTATAATTAATCTCATAACAAAGCTTTCTAACTATCCATCCACAATGCATCTACAAATGCAAAACTGATGAATGATGAAGAACAATATCCTATAGCATGAAATATGAATAACATCGAACTTGAACATAAGTGTCTTATCTTGAAACCTGCTACGTATTTTAATCTAAATTTTACCATCAATTACCAGACAAGTCATATCACTGACTCTTCGACCTGCCCGAAGGCACACGGATAAATAATACTGAATGACCGGACCGCCGCAACAGCAACACTGGTGGGCACTGTGGTTGAATTCAAAGGGCCATCACCGACCACGGTACAACCCTTCCCGAAGGAAGTACATCCAGTCATCGATGGGAAGTGCCAGATGCCCCATCATTTTGTGTACCCTCTAGGGTGGCGATATCCAACCACCATACCGGAAGCATCTCATCCACATTTCGAGGTGTCCCCCCCGGGGGTTTAATTAGGAGAAAAAAAACTTTTTACCATGTATTGGAAATTAAGTAAGTTATCATTCATTGCAGATGCCGAGAATAATATTGTAGTGCATATGCACTACAATATTATGCTCTAGAGTGTTACTAAATAAAACCTCTTTAAACATACTCTTTATGATTTAGATCATACAAATATGCCATCAATGATATTAATTAAAGGACAGGATTGATCAGATTTTTATAGAGCAAACTCCAAGCTTGATCAATCTGTTCAAGACTTATGATATCAACTTTGATATCTATTTAGAGATTATTTGAATAATTAAATCACAGATATCGATGAACCCTGCATTCTAAATAATATAAAATACTTTTGCATATTTCTTAATAAACCTTCCAACGAGGATTTGGATAGTTTAAATATTTGATTTTATATTGATTAAAATTGAAATGTTTATTCAAATTGCGTACAATGAATAATATAGTTTACACGTGTTACCTATCAATGCGATTCATTATTTAACACGTGTTTAAGCATGAAATATTTGAAAGCAGTTTTGTGTTTATTCAATTTTACAATTAGCTTGTTGATAATAATAAATGGTAGTTGTATATAGCGTACTTTCTTATTTATCCATCTCTATTTCTTTAGAATTTTATTAATTCGTTTGACATCGTTTAGACGACTGAAAGCTCTTTTCATAAAAATAGTGCTTTCACAGACTTTATACCTTCATACCTTATTTCCTCTTATGCCTGTATGTCCTGGGATTTAAAATATTTTCAAGATAGGCTTTTTATCTTATATGCATATTGCATTTTTTTCTAGTAATTTTATTGTTATTCAAACAATCAAAAGTGCAAAACCTTCTTTTTTAGTAAATATTGGCCTATTGTGCACTTTTTCAGGTTGCACTGAAAAAAAAACATTTTTTTAATTTTCAAATCTAGATCTTAATTCTTATTTTAACTAGTATTGAAACTCAAACCAAATTTCTTTCAAATCCACTATCAGGTGGAGCCATTTCTATATAATTAAATTAAGTTACTTACTTAACTAATAACTAAATTCTTAAAGCATTAAAACAGTTTATTACTATCATGAATGTGGAAGAATGGATAATTTCAAAACTCTCATATATATGCAAGTAAGCAAAAATCGAATACTAAATTCCTGTTTTACAAACATGAAACAAATCAAGTTAAATAAAAGTGTTTCACGAAAAAGTTCTCTATTATTTAATGAAAACAAAGTAATCTGCAATTTCTTTTCATACTATGTATATTATATTTGCTACTGTTTTCTTTTTAGACTTCTTGCAAAATACAGTAGAATGTTTATTAAAATTACAGTTTCGTTATTAAAAAATAACAATTCGTGATATATTTATTATTATTATAAACTAGGAGAAATGTCTGTGCTTTATTTCTGAAAAACACCACATGAATACAAAAAGAATCCTCTTTGAGTTGAGCGATTTAATCGATGAACAACTTCCCCATTTCCAAATGCAAATGTCTTTCAAACATTTAGATTTTTTTATGGTCTCACTCTGAATGCATTATTTCTCTTTTTTCACCATCATTTCTCCATCTTTTTTCAATAGGAATGATTTGAATGTATATAAAAACATATCTAGGCAGAAGACAATCAGGGTTGCGGGGCTGTTTGCGTGTCTAATATACGGAGTACCTAAATTTAGATCCACAGGATTCTTATCTGAGAGTTTGCGTGGAAATTCAAAGTTTTCTCATTTTCAGAATCTTAGTCTACATTTGATGGGGCTTCACACGCTCTTCTTGAATATGTGTATCAAAACGGAAGCATACATTTATTTGAAAAAAATTCCATCTTTGATAATGATTTACATATACCTATCTATAGATAATTCCCAAAGTTCTCTTTCTGTGGATTGAAACGAAAACATGAATAGTTTGCTGAACATTGAACTGATTAGAAACAATCTTTTCATATTTGTTTGTGTTTTGAATATACTTCATTTATATATAAAATTTTTACTATTAATTTATTTTCAATTTGTGTGGTTCTGTAAACTTTTTCTTCTAAACATGCAAAAACACATGTTTGAAGGTATCATTGATAATATATCATTACGATGAATTAAAAAAAATTGCTTTAAATAAAACTGTTGCAAACAGCAACAGAAATTTAGTCACGACTTTTGTCTGTTGACTTTTTCATCTCGGTAACTTTCTCTGTAGGAATTATCATATAAAGTCTGTGAACTTCAAGATGGTGTTGGATAAATAACAATTTAAAATCTAGCATTTTCTAATGGTGCATAGAACTTTCACTCTTGCAATTCTCAATTTAGATTCCTTTCAGAAAGAGGTAATAATTACTTTTACTGTAGAAGTGGAAATAATTGTAAATTAACTGAAATAAAGAGAGGTGATACTCAAAAAGAAATACAATATTAATTTAATTATATTAAAAACAATTTTTAAGATACAAGCTTACTATCTTGAGGCCAGAGAAGGTAATTTTGAGCTATATTCAGACAACGAATAGGTATAAAATCATCGGAAGTATTTCTAGTCTTCAATGGATTAAGCAAAAGCCAAAACTCCGTATATACAATCTTCAGTCATATTAAATCTCAAAACTTAAAGCCTTTCATTCTGATGTCGAGTTTTTGTAACCAAACCTCGTAGTTTGCATATAGTACTTAAAAGAAAGCAAGACTTTTAGAATAAATGTTAATACACTTTTTTTTAAAAGTTTTCAGTACAGCACTTTTCTTCTGTTTAAGAAAACCGCGCCTACCCCAATAGAACTAAACCCTTTTAATAAAAAAACAAAAAATAAATGTTTTTCTATTATTGATTTCAATAGAAATGTTTAAAAAAATTGGTTGTATCTCTTCAGAGGGAAATAAAGTTATCTTTAAATAGTATTTTAACTCCGGAAATGGAATAGCCGACAGTCTGAGAGACCGAAACGAATTTATTCTTAAAATATAAATAACAGGGTGTCTTCCATTTCAGAGGAATTTTTCTTATCAGTTTACAGATAAGACCTCTATTTTCCTTTTCTTACATGTAACGTGGTAACTCGCTACCGCAGATGATCGAAGTGGAAATTGAAAAAGGATGTGATAAAAACATTCCCCGACATTATTTACATTTCGTACAATACGTTCAATTGAAGATGTAGAAAAATGCATGACAACTTCCAGAAAAATGCCTGTACTATTTGTTTGGTTTATTTTTTTCTGTTGTACTCATAAGTTCCAGTTCGGAAATGTTCTTTGAACGAGATGCCAATAGAATGTATGTTTGTTTTTCATGGAATATAGTTTGTCAATATATGTTTCACTTTAAACTTATAATAGAAAAATTTATGTGGTTTATTGTAAAGAATGAGCGTAATATATAGTACAGGGAATATATATATATATAAGATGCTCCCCAAAACTGGAACAAATGTTTATTTCACTAAATACTGCACCCAGAAATATTCTTTCAAATGTAAAATTGTACGAAAAAAAAGTATACAATATTATTAAAGTAATTTATCTTCAGTGGTGGTTTGAAAAATGTAAAGACAAACCATTCTGTCTTTATATGGCCCCATAGTGTAAATGTTTCAATAAGTAAAATATTTTTCTTAGATTCATCTATGTACACACAAAGTTTGATGCCTCTATCTACAAAATTTGCTGAGATATGCTTATTTTAAAATTTATTGGGGCTTATCGCGATTTTGTATGGAAACATTTAATGCATTCAAATCTCGATGTCAACGTTCATTATATCAAAATTTGAGAAAATGAATCCTTAAAATGTCTCAGAGAAGTAACAGAATACCTAAAGAGAAAAGAAAACTTATTTACAATTGTTTTTGTGATACTACGCTTTCAGAAGAGAATAATATATTTCAGCGATAAGAAGGATTTTGAGATTATATTGTATGCTATATTCATGGCGGTCTAATTGCAGAAGAATACTAATGTCGTTTATTTTTCCAACATCATTGTAGAAAATAAACTTATTGAACGGTTAAGAGATTGCAGAAAACAGGATTATTACTTCCCTAGGCAGAACAAGGCTTTATACAATTGATATAGAAATTGACATTTTAATTTGTTTATTTTTCAAGTTGCCTCATACTAGTGTGGGAACAATTAGTTGAGAATTTACCATTTAAAAGAAGCACAGAAAATACTTCAGAGTAATTCCATATAGCATTCCTGGGCTCTACAGACAGAGACAACGCCTTTTTGATCAGCATCTACAATTTTACAAATTGGCACCTCTTCAGGAGGAATCGAATATTTCATTTCTCAGAAATATAATTTCGAAAGACAAACATCGCTTTAATCGAAATACAAGTCTCAATCGTCTAAACGATTACTTTTCAAACGAAAGACACCTGTTTATCTTACTAGTATGTTTAAACATATTAGGAACAATTTTCTACAAATGTGTGGTATGACATTTTTTATAAGATGTTTGATTGATCCTGTTTTGTACAGTAGTATGCTCTATGGTGAAGGCAATATGTCTGAACTCCTTGGCCTTTGATAGTATTACTACAGGCGGCTGTAATACGATGGCTGAATGCTGAATTACTTGATATATGATTGGCTTAGAAGGGCATGTTGAATTCCCTCCTATATTCGCCTTATTTGAATCCATTTGACTTTGCTTAAGTTCTTCTGTTTATAACACATCTCCTGTAGACGTAGCAGATTACAGAAGTAGCAATAGCAGACATCGGTACATATATTTATCAACAGCTGTCTAAAATTGCTGCTGGTTAAAGTCAAATTTAATACAAAACTCCGGGTAGAATGTCGATGAATCATCAAAACACTTATAATAAACAGTCCATTTGACCATATTTTTCCTAATATCCTCAATTTTCCTAATAATAATAATCAGTCAAAATTAAATAACGGTGAGCTTTAATCAAATAAAGTGAGCCCTTTAGGATCATAATAACCTTTAACATTTACTAAAATATTCCTTCAAAAGGTCTGAAGAAATTTTGAAAAAAACTTAGATAAGTATTACTCATTGTAGAATTAAAATTGCTGAAATAAAAAGAGACCATATTTTTGCTTGGATAAAAGTAACTCATAGTATGAAATTTAAAAACGAACCGGCTAACATGAAAATTTTAATTCCAAAGTCCTTAAAAATAATAATATGTTAAAATGGACTTAATAATGTAAGAGAACATGAAATGTAATAATATTGCATTTAATTTTTTTTTCTCAACGTGTAATGTATATAAAGTTAGAAAGTAAATCTAATAAATGCTACCTCTATACAATTATAAAAATGCCATTAAACATTTAAAGATATTTTAGCAGTTGTTTTTCTCAAATTTAATTTTGTTTGTTTTTTAATAAATGACAGTTTAGGTGGAATACTTATAATACTTTCAAGTCTAGGACAAATTTAAAAGCAGTGAAACGATTTTAGTCGCATTATTTTGAAAGAAATTTAAAGTATCACAGAAACACATTTGATCCAGCTTTAGTACGTATCCGAAAGGTTTTCGATGCATTTTGAGATATTTTACAATAAAAGGATCGTTATAATATTTATAATATTTCAGTTTGAATCACAACAGCAAAGAGTTTTAGTGCGTGCCCAAATGCTTTTCAAAGCATTTTGGAACCTTTTACAACAAAGAGACATGTTTTTAAAATATATTACACTTTTGTTTGAATCATGACAGCATGATATGCAAAATAAAGCCCTTATATTTCAGGAAATAGTCCCTTTGGCACGTATTCAGGTGTAAATTCAAAATTTCATATTGAGAGTGTTTATGGAAGTGCCATTTCATTTGACGGAATAGAAAAAAAACATTATCGCGAGCTATATATTAAATGCAGTAATACTGCATATTTCCTTAATTCTATATAATTACCATTCTCTACTGACTACGTTATCATTTTGCATTTAGGTTGATATGATAATTAGAACTTCAGATGATGATGTGGTTTTATAGTTCTCGAGAAAAAGCAAAATTATTAAAGGTTTGGATAGTAAGGAAAAGACTAATTTTGGCCCTGTCAGGTTAGAAATTAAATTACAATATAATACTCGAGACGAGCTAGAATTTTGATTGTTACTGATTGAGTACAGTTTTTAGACATATTTCGAAGGACAGTAATGCCCATTTGGCAGAAACTACTTGAATGAAACATGGAATTTCGTATGGGGCTTATAAAATTATCTTTAATTTCTTGGTATCATATAAAATATTCACTTCTCTTTTAGAATAATCTGTATTTCTTTCTCTGAAAATAGTAGATAAATTTAATTGATTTCTAAGAAAAATGCTGTAAAATAAAATTACATGAGAGCATTGTTTTTCTTTTTAAAACGTTTTACTTTGTGAACTCTTACGGATATCTGTCGCAGATTTCGAGCATTTAATTATAATTTAAAGTGTTCTATTATGAGATTGCCCAATTTTACATTTTCTTTTTGAATAAATAACACACATTAAATTAAATATTAAAACCGAAGAATCTTTAATATATGAAATAAAATGAAATTATCGATTTGATTTGTTTACCACATATTAACAGAAATATCTATGAAAAAGTTTTTAATTACAAAAATAGTGTTCATAGATTGTTATAAGACTAAGATATATAAGAATCAGTTGAAATTTGGAGATGCTTGCAAGTGTAAACCTTTTATAGATCATCTATTAATATATTTTTTTATGAATATATATGGAGAAAAGAATTATTTCCTCAGTTTTTTACAAAATATGTATCTCATTTTGAGCTTTATAATTTTTGATATTATTCGTGTCTAATTTAATTTAAATTTAGAAGAAAAAGTATTAATAGATGAACCAAAAATGTATGCTAAGTTTTGCATCGTGATTATGCATGATATCCGCTCCAGTTAAGGTCAAATAAATAAATTCAAACCTTTGAAATTAGGATATTCTGAATATTCTTCTAATTGGAAGAACGCCTTAAATGACCTAAATAATTATTTTTGTTGTTTGAGTCATTAATGTGCTGCTGAAAAAAAATTAAGGATTTCTCATGTGCAATTTGTCAAATTTAGTAACATTTTCAGCACATTAACAAGTAAAATTCCATTTTCTGGGGCTGAATTCGCTTAGTTATGAAGGTTTGGACACTACAATTAGACAACCATTTTAATGGCTGTTCGAGGAAGATCCATCGATAGACGCAGGTCATTGTTTGAAGTAGTAGCTGATTATTTTAAATTAATGAAATTGAAAGCTTCATCATTAGTTTTTTTTCCATTCTTCATCAGAAGAATAGAACTTTTTTTTTATTTAAGATGTCAAAAATAATCATGATTTTTTTCATGATCTACATTAAGAATCTTTCCAATGAAAAAATGCGATAAACTTGTTTCAATGATAACGTAGTCTCATTAATTTTATATTTTGTTATTTTCATGTATCTCAAGTTGATAAATTTTTTTATGACAGTATTTGCCTCGAATTTTGCATATTCATTCAGAAGGTTAATTTTATCTAATGAGTCAAATTCATTCTCAAAGTACAAAAATTGAATATATCCACTTAAACCTTAATATATTAACCGTATTTTAAATAACACATACATTTTAATAATATAGCTCTTCAATCACTATCGAAATTCTCACATGACTAAATTACATACTACTAATTCGAAATTAATTGAGCATCACCTAATAAACCCTGAAATTAACGAAGTCCTGTATTATATATATCAACAAATAATTATTTAATAAACTTGTTCCGAAGTGCCTGTAGAAATTCCAAATCTCGAAGGAACAAAATTAAGTTTCTGGCAGCAGAAGTGAATAGAACAATAGAAACTCGTTCCATCAACGCTTCTGTAGATCTAATAAAATCGTAAGTAAAGAAAATTTGTAAAAGATAACAGAACGGAAACAATTGTATTTGGACTGAAACTTAATTTCTATAGCTGGAGAAAGTTTTATTGGGAAAATCAAGGAAAACAGGAAATCATTCTAAAAATGTTACCCGATTGCTCAGGAAACCTTTAAATGCTTTTGAAGCAACTAAATAAAATAATTCCTTAAATATTTTTTGAAAATCGGATCATAGGAACGAGACGGAAAATATTTTCTATGGTTTCTTAAGATTTTATTTTATCCTTCACAAAACGCTTGTCCAGATTTTGGTCTCAAAAACAAGAACTATGTTTCTGTGATTCATAGAGCATCGACATTCTTTTTTATTACTTAAATATTTTTTTTGTTTGAAATTGCTGCTACATTGATATAGTTCAATGTTCTTTCTCATACATTTTTTTTATTGTTGTAAATAAATACAAAAAGTATATGACATTGCAGCTTTTATTTTAAAACCTTGAGGGAGACAGAAAAAGGAACAGCACATTTCAAATAATATAACTCAGATTAGTATTATTTATAGTTACTAAAATATTCATATTCTTACTTTCTTTCATTCCATATTTAATTGCTCCATTTCATTCCATATTTGATTTATCCCTATCTATTTTACATTCTTGTTTTTCATTTATTTATATGACATCTCACCTTTCCATCTTTCCACAATATCATTTGGAGTGAAGACGGTATCTTTTCCCTTAATTGTTCGATACTGCTTGCAGAAAATCATATAATTCTATTTGCGATCCGCATTAATTAATCCGCATTAATTCTCTGATGAGAAATTAATTTGCTAATTGATAACATTTCCCCAAGTTCCGTTTTATATTTTATTTACACTTTATTTACGATTTACTTCTGCTGCCTACCTCCAATTGAAGATTTTTCATGTGTCTGTTTCACTTTTCTTCTTTATTACGCTTTATTTTCGGTTTTCACTTTATTTTTTTATTTTTGCTATGTTTTTATATATATTTTTTCTTTTGATTGTATATATATATATATAAACACACACACACAGTTGTCCACTCTAATACACCGTAATATATAGCTGCCCCCTCTAATCTAATTTCTAAGCATATATTTTCAATTTCAAGAGTAATTCTTTACTTAAGTCATTTTTATTAATTGATAGTATATGCTGATTTGATAATTTAGAAATAAGATATTAGGCCTTACTTTAGAGCGGATATTCGGCATTAAAACTCGATGACATTATTTTTATTTAATTTCAAGGCCGAATGTTTGATAAATCATGCCAAAATTAGAGATAAATTCATTTCAACTGTTGTTTAAGGAAAATACGTTCCTTTAATTTGTCTTAAAAAGCTAATGTTTTATTTTACGTTTCAAACATTTGATTAAATATTTACAATAAATCATCGAAGAAATCGATAATTTTTTTTTAAAGAATATATTTAAAATCCGGTATTCTTTGAATGCTTATCATGACAATTTTGAAGCTTCAGAATGTACTATAAGCCTGTACTTGTCAACCAAATGTGATTTGGTTTAGACTCACCATGAAACAGTTTTGAGTTTCTGATTAGAATAGAAATTGCATTTGGGAGTTTCACTTGAGTACAAATAAGGGTTTTCTTTTTCAGTGTCAGAGTTCATTAAAGAATACCTTAAAGATTCTAGAAACAGTTTTCCAGGCCGAGTTTACTTTAACGATCAACTGATCTCATGTTATCTGGTGTAATTATCTCCTAACAATGCCAAGTGTTGGTCGAACTTCTTCCAACCTTCATTATTTTTGAAACTTTTGGGGAACAATTTTTAACTTTACTCGTTTACTTCACTTTTTTCCGGAATAAAGCAATTTAGAGAAATCTTATTGCTCTTAGGGATTTCCTTATATTTCATTTCAGCAATTGTGCACAAATCTTTTATAAGCAAATAACAAACATACATACATGAGCTAACTCAATCTTTCAAATAATAAATATACATTTATAGGACAATTTCATGGAAAACGAAGCATTTGCTTTTCATGTTAGTAACATTCACCTATTCGATCAATTTTTCTCCTTTCATAAGTTTTCGGAATTTTTCAGCAGTTTTGAAAATCTTAATTTTTTTGACATTATTTAAGCTCTGAATCAGTTTTACAGTTAGTAAAATATTCTGAAAATCATACTGAAATACTACAAGATAAATAAAGGCGAATTGTTTTTGTATGTATAAAAAAGCTACAAATTTTCCAATAAAATTTATCATCTTCAGTAAGAAATGAATTTTAATAATTTATCCAAAAATATTTTGAAATATAATAATTTAAGCCTTCTAGTACGAGGAAATTCAAATTAAGATTTTTTTTTTTAATTTGGCGTAACGCATTAGAACTTGAATGTTTCATTCTTTGCTGAGAATTGAAATTTCGTACATAAAATTTTGATAGCATTATAATCAATGGAAATAAATTGAAAATAAAACAAATGATCTTATCACAAGAAAATTGTTTATTTATAGCACATTATATAAAAGATATTTTGACCATATTTCCTTCGAGAAAATGCTTCAAATTACCAAAATGTCATATAATCCAAAGGATAATAAATAATTTGCATTTTTGAAATTTAAATTTATATTTGCCAGTATTTGGATTAAATACCTTAATTTTCATTAAGAAATAAACAATTCTATGAGAAAGAGTGAATGCACAAGCATTTATATAAGAATAAAAGAAAAGACCATTCTTTCAATCTCAAATCTTACGGTTATTATAATCTCCATCTCAGACACTTCTTAATATCGTTAATTAGAATGATTGGTCTTTATATGAAAATATTTTTCCTTTGTGGTAATTGTAAAAATGTTTCAAATCCAGTTTGCCAATTTCGAAAATAAATCTTTCATAATAATTTGAGCCATAAATTTTCATAAATGAGAAGTTTTATTGAACTGTATTTCTTTCATAAATATAAGTTTTCTAAAAGTATGCGGTGGATGTAAGAAGTCAAAAAATTGTCATAATTTTGCAGCTTGAAGGATAGAGAAACTTGTTAAAAATAGGAAATCTAGAAAACTGACAATATTATATCATGTCTCTTTGCTTAGAACTGCAACTTAACTAATTGTTTGACGAAGAATTTTATTTGAATATAGTATTTAAAATACGATTCAGATTTGATATTTCAATGGAAGAAGATATTGAAGCCTTCTATCAAAATATACATAGTTATATATTTAAAACAATTGGCGAAATCAAATAAATAGTTCCAGATCGAGTTCCAGAATTCGTCCTAATTTCACTAATTTTGATTTTATACGAAAAATATCGGCCCCTATATATGCAATCATTGGTCGCCTTTCCCCTTATCACTGATCACCTTTTTCTAAATAAATCTATAAAAAAAACTAAATTAATGTACATTCCGTATGAGATCAAGTCTTGATAGAGTCAAAGCCAAATTTTCAAACCGATTTCGCTAATTTTTATTTCTTATGAAAGCTTACATCCCCTAGATATGTAATTCATCTTTGCCTCACTTCGATTATTTTTGAAGATGTTCATAAAATAAAACTTTGAAAGGACTACTTTAATCAATTTTTATTTAAATTTTATTCATTTTTTATTCGTCAAATAATTTGGTCACTTTGAAAACATCGTTAACCAATCAGAATATTTATTGTGCAAAAGTATTTTAAGTAAATACTTTCTTCTTTCATGAGAAGATGCAGTTCATCAAAGTTGATTAAAAGGACCAAATTAATAATTAATGTAATAATTAAACAGTTGTTGATCGAAGACAGCTATTATTTATACCATAAAAAATTTCAACCCTGTTTATGTCATTTTAGAATGTCTGATAATTACTATAGAAGTTTAAATATAAATTTCGGATCTTGATAAACGATTAGCATGCGTTGAAATAAAAAAACAATTCAGTCGCCAATTAATTTCTATGCTTTTCAAAAATCTCTGTTATATTAATTCTTTTTCACGGATAAATACAGGCTTATTTTCGAAACAACTGCTGAAAAATCATTAAATATATATTTATGTAAAGCTAATTTTTTAAACACTATATGGCATTATAAAGTAATTAATTTCAGCATCAAAATTTTTTCATTCAAATTCATCAAAACTGTTCTAAATATTAGTTAAATAAATATATTTGCAATAATTTTAATAACTAATCGTGTATGTTAAAAATTTACCTGTTTTCTAAGAAGGGGAAAAAATTGAGTAATACTCTCAAAAATTATAAATATTTCTATTTTTTGTCAATATAGGTTATTTTTGTCAGAAGCATATTGTTTGTTAAATTTTCCATTATTCTACATGTTCAAGAACATTTTTTTACCCTTGCCTGTTGCAATAAATACCTATAGAAGCTTTTCTTAAATACTCCGAAAAAATGTGGAAAATTATCTATTAATTTCGATGACCTTTAAAGAGAGTTAAATTACTCTGCTTTTATTTATAAAGCTGAGAACTAAACTTTTTACGAATTATTTTCGCTGCGTATAAACACGGCATTTTAAAACAGGTTAATACTTTAAAAAATACATGAGTTTATGTTTTTCAACACAGACACTTAATGCAGTGCATTTTATCAGTACTCGCTGACAATCTTGAAAATAAATGGCGTGATTGATTAATGGCATGGAAATTTACAAAACAGAGTCTAAATTAAAATTTAACAGGTAACTATGGTCATTTACAAACCGCGCACTTTCTTTTCAGAAGAAGAAAAACAATTTAGGATAAAGGATTTTCATAATTTAAATTTCATCATTCTTGACACGTTCAGGGTATAGCCCATTAAAAATTTCCTTTTCGTAACCGACGTAAGCTATAATTATTTTAAAAATGACTTTTTAAAATGCGAAGAGAAATAATATAAATAATATATAAAGTGATTAATTAATATAATTAGTTGTGTTGAATATTTAGTACTAACTATGTATCACAAAAACTATTGATTTACATGCAAAAATTATGAGTTTAATCACAAAAAAGCTATTTGAATGAGAATTCTTTAAAATTTACTTTGTAAGCATATTCGAAATAATAGTGAATTAAAAGTTATATTTTTATTTTTATCATTGGAATTTATTGGCTTAAATTTATTGGTAAGTCAAATTGTGGGAAGTGGTGTAATTTAAATAAAAAAAAACTATCACGTTTACTAATATATATTGCTGTAGAATGATTAAAGTGCAAAGTAAAGAATTCGAGATCATTTAAATAATTAACAGTTAATAAGGATATTATACAAAAGCTATGTTATTTATGTTATTAGCATTATGTTATTTTTTTTAATTTTGAGTTCTGAAAAATATATTTTTCGTGGCTTGGAAATATGTGATGTAATTAAATTCCGAGATTAAAATAAGATACCTTCAACAAGTGTTTCGTCAAACTTCCGTTAATAATAAAAAAGGAAATGATTGATTATCGAATGAAATTTCGTAAGAAGATTTTTTAAGTAGTTACTTTCTGTATAATGATAAAAATCAAACCACCGTGCTTTATCTTTTCTTATACTTTTTAAAATGAAAAAAAAAATTAGTTGACTTCCATGAGAATAAATTAATTGGATTTTAACCCGATATAAAACATGAAAAGCTGTAAGACTACAATTCACAGACAATGCTTTCTGCTGTGCAGGTAGTATGTAATTTCGAGCAAAATGTTTATTATAGAGAAATAACCCCAAAAATGTAGAATAAAAATATATGCATTCTTGTAATAGTTTCATATTTGCCGTATTTTATTTTGATGTTCAGGCTTAAATCCAGGCATTTGTAGCAAGTAATTGTTTTATTAAAAATAAGGTTGTAAGAATGCTTTGAACTCAAAATAATTCGAGTGATTATTTTTATTATTACTAAGCAACGCATACAAAGTTGAATTCTTAAAATAGAGAGCAGTTATACTGTTTTGAAACCAAGCAAACATTCTAAATTAATATTTGGACTTCAAAATCAAAATACGTTAGAAATATTCATTTTTAATAAATATTTCAAAACACTCATAAAAATTGTGATTTAAAAAATTTGTCACGGTACATCAGACGGATTTTAACGCTTGTGTAAATCTGACATTACTTTTTAATGGCATGATGTTTCATTTTATTTATGATACCGTTCAACACAAGTCACTTTGGAAAGTACCAATATTTGTATATGCCATTTAGCTTAACTGTTAATGATACACTTTTTTGAAACATTCATCGTTTGTGACAGATGAAATCCATCTTGATGTTTCACCATTGGTCAAAAAAATGAGTTGTCAGATTTTCGGAAGCGACCTTCGTCTATCTTTGTGTCGAAGCTTCAGGGATTAATAATCGTGATGACACCGCAAATCAGGAACGAAGGCCTGATCGATGCTCTCCTTCCGTCCATTGGACTGAGTTCTTCATAGAAAAAAATGAAGGAGAAGCGGAACCTTCATAGCATCTCGCCATTTGATAAGAGACTCCATTAGGTTCAGAGCATAGATATCAGGACGCTTCTTCACGTGGAGCGTACGAATCCCCTGGAGCCTCAGAAAACGAGAAAAGTCTGTTTTGGCGTAGCAAAGAAAGGGAAGAAATGTGCTTTTTGGTGGAGCAAAAGTAAGAAAAATGATCGTGTACTGTGAAAAAAGATTTCAATTCTGTTTTTTTCAGTCATGCAGTCATTTCAATGACTTTGCTGGTGGCAAAAACTGAAATTAGCAAGACATTTGTTTTTAAAAATAATTAATATAATTTTGTATATAGAAATTATTTCTTTTCTATAATATATAAATAAATAAAGTATATTGCTTTGAACTGTCAAACTAAGTCTACATAGTATATTTATATCTTTAGATGTTCTTCTGATACATTCGAGATTATTGTTGTGATGATTAGATAAGTATATTATATATACTGACGCTAAGATATCATGAAACATTCATCAAAATATTAAATTTTCTATATTTACTGCAGAACATATATAATGTATTTTTATAATTTTGTTAGTGCTCTTATTTTCTATCTCATATGTTCCAATATATAATCTTCATCTAAATTTTTCTATTCATATTTCTCACAGATCTATCTTTTTTGAATCTCACAATATTTGGGTATTTATAACTATAGAAATTAAATAGTTATGAGTTACTAGAGATCAAAAATTAGGTAATGAAAAGAAAATCGTGTTTTTTCTACTTTGTTTAAATTGAAACTGTTGTTGATGCTAATTTCCTGAGAAACAAACCTTGTAATTATGAAAAATAATAACGGGGATACATTGAATCAATAACTTTGCATATTTTCAGTCCAATGTACCAAAAGGAATTTTAATTCTGATGGATATTATGAGTAATATACGATTATGTATTTGTAAAATCGGGACTGTACGAGATGAATTGAAATGATGGCAACAAATTGTAGAATTAAATATGAAATTACCTAAGAAAAACGTAAGCAAACTAAAACAAACAATTACCTTTTGCATAATTATCTAAAACATTCCCAAAATATAATTACAGTGGTAAAAGTGTAGAAAATGTTATGCCATTTCTTGTAAAATATTTGCTTGAAACAGAAACGAGAACTACGATTCAAATCTACTTTAAAACTTATCTGAAAAATTGCAGCATAAATGATGTTCTTATTCGACTTTAGATATTTCTTATTAGTAAGATATTTCTGTTAACATTAATAAACAAATAAAGTGAGTGTCGATACGATAAATTGTTTCTGTATAAAATATGCATACGTTCCTACTTATTGACGGAGACGTAAGCGCTTACTCTGCGACTCAGACTGAGAAACTGAAGGTTCAATTGAAGAAGACTGCTTCATTTGATAGATGGCCAGTCATTACTAAATCCATTTTATGGAACTACAAAACGATAACTCGATTCCTTAACCACATGTGTGAATCTTTAATGAGTTGCGAGGAAATAAATTTAGAATAAACAATCCCAAAGGAGAAGATCGGTAAAGAAAGTCTTCATTATTCTTCCCAGGCTGCAATATGGACATTATTTTCGACTAAGCGTTAAATAAAAGACGGAACGGCTTCTGAAAGCAATTATTCTGCCTAATGTGGCTCTGTTGGCATGAAGAGGACTTTTTCATGATTTTGAGAAATTTATTTAACAATGGTTAGAAAGAAGCTCCAAAGCATTTTAAAGAATTTTTCTCTTTAAAACATATAACTTCAAAACTGAGGAAGCAATTAAATGCACTTTACTGTGTCTCAAGACTGTAGTTGTGATCACATCGAGGTTTTATAGACGAACACAACACTAAATTATCATATATAATTCTAATTTCTGTCAACAGTTAACAAAAATATAATCAGATTTCGAAGGACCAAACAAAAAAAATTAGTCATGGTATAAAATTGCAGAGGAAATGATTACATATATTATAAAATTTAATAAATTAAATAAAAAAAATTATCCTATGCAGAAGTGAATTGGAGCTAACTGATATAGGAACTAAAGGGATTAACTGATAAAGGAAAAAGTGTAGAATAGCTTACTGATTTTGAAGGAACATGGTAGAACTGATAAATATAGGAGAAGTATAAGATTAACTGTGTGATTGATTTATTCATCATGAAATACCCCAGATCACTTGACCAAGAAGCTTGAAATTCAGTAAGTATTTATCTCATGTTCATTAAGAAAGCATTTTCCAAAAATTTGATTAGATTAGCAATTGCTTAATAATTAATCGATATCTAAAGGTATTCCATAACCACTTCGGAACATATAATTGTACAAAATTTATTTTTTCACTTCTTAAAGAAAAAGTTAAATTTTGATGTCACCAAATTCATTTCTTTGAATTTTCTTCTTTAATAAGTTTTGCCTAATTAATATTAAGCAATTTAAAAAGAAGCGTTCCCTTCCTGCTATATTATAAAACTAACAGGAAAATCAAACCACTGGTGTTTTAGGCATATTTATACAATTATTTGTAAAATTCTGTAATAATTTTTCATTTTTTAAAATTTTTATTTTGTTTTTAACATGATATCAAATCACGCTTACATCAGATACGTCATAACTCACCAAACCAATTTAATTTTGAACATTTTTTGGCATTTTGAAAGAAGAAAAAGGCTGTGGCGTCATTCTACAACATAAGATAGAGGAGTATTAGATTAAATGCTCGATGTCGTTTGTAATTTAAGTGCGATCTCTCGACCCCTGACTCTGATGTCATATTTTATATTAATTTTTGAACTGCAGTGAATTAAGTATTTTAATGATAGAAGACGTTTCTATAATCATCTTAAATACAATAAAACTTACAATTAAAACAGAATGAAATGTCTAAGATATATTCTTATTGCAGATATATCATTTTGTTTTAAGAATATTTATATAATGACTTTTTGAATTTTTTTACTTACTTGAATATGGTATCAAATCATATTTACAACAACGAAGAAAAGATGCTTTATATAAAAGAAAGAGAAAGATCCCAGAAAAATGATCGATGAATAATGAAATAATGATGATCCAGTGGAAAGGAAAATATCTCGATATTTTCTGCATACTTTGGAAGGGAACAATTTTCTGGTATCTTTCGCGTTCAGCACCAAGTAAGATCAATGATCTTACAAGATATTCTGATTCCCCTCTTGAGCCGCACTCAAAGCAACGGATCTCTGAAAGGAATGGAACTCAAGGGAAGAATTTTGAGAAAGCATAAAATGTTCAGAAGCTTTTTTGTGTACAATAGAAAATGAGACAACATGAAAAAGAAATTTGCTCCAGGTATAAAATATTGAAAAACAGGTTGAAGTGCTTTATCATTCCGCATTCTTAATAAAAAAGATTGAAAAAACTTTGTCACAAAACAGTGGCACATAAAACCACACATTTTTTTTTCTTTTTTGTACTTCTTGGATTCCTTTTCAGACATGGCATCAGTGAAACGAAATTTAAATTATTTCAATAGTTTTACTCTCACTAGTGCTGCAAAGAAGAGTGATATAATTCGAACAAGTAAATCCACAAAAACTGATGCTTTCATTTTTAGTTAATAGCAATATGTAAATGAGTCATTTTCGTAATGCAATTTTTAATAAGTCAATAAGGAGAAAAAATTTAACAACTAATTTACTCTACAAAGTACAGAAGGAATGATAATGTAGGAATAATATTAAATTCATTTTAATTATTAGAAGATGTGTCAAATAACAGATTTGATTCCAGTAAGAATTTTAAAGAAAAGAAATTTCCGTCCTTTTGTTTATTTTAAAAAGTATAAAACTTACCATATTTTTAGAGGAATGGTGGATTTTTAGACTGGTTTGTTTCTGAATTATTTGACTGACGTCTCCTTTTCTAGCTGCACATGGGGGCCAATAGCAGAATGGAGACCCGAACCCACGCCCTATGACATCGAGTAAACTCTTGTATTGTATCTTCATCTATATCATTCGGATTCCGACTTGTGACAGACAGCTTCAAATAGGAACTAATTCAATGACTCAAGATTGTGTTAAATATATACGTAATTTGTGGATGTAATATACACTAGACTCCAAACAGAGCATATCTCTGATAAAATCTGTACTCAAACCAATGTTTTTATTTCCCCATTTGTTTCAAATGAACAAAGAGACATTGATAAAATATATAGCTGTGACATGATTAAGAATATAATTTATACAGAATAATTAGACAGATAATAATTATTATACTAATAATTAGATAGACTAATTTCTTTGCAGATAAACTGACTTCGAATTAACTTTGAACAGAGCTTTGTTCCCAAATTCAAATAATTCAACTTTTATAGAAATAGAAATGAAAATATGCATCCACGAGTACTTTACAAATACTCAGCTGTACTAATATTTCAATTAAATCAAGTAAATAGTTTAAATCCTTAATATTCTCATGATACTCAATTTTTAGATTCCAAAAATATTTTCTTGTTTTTTTCTCCTAAAAATATTATAATGAAAAAATGAATGATAATAATTATTTTTAAATAGATCTTTATATAGAAATTATTTTATGGATTACACAAGACGAATGTGATAGGATTTTTGTAAGCAATAAAAAGCATGTTTCAGAAAAATAGCGCTTTTTCATATGTATTTAACAATTATTGTTTTAAGATAGAACGGTTCTTAGTTCTACAAATTATTCGAGTAATTTTCAGTTTTAAAAAAAGCGCTTCAAATAATGTGTGTTCAACTAACTGCTTCTAATACCAACTCCCCCAAACGATCCGAATTTTATTACAAATCGAGGACTTGATGTCAAAAAATATAAAATTGGAAATTATTCTAAAAACTTAAAACAATGAGTTACATTTTAAAAATAAAAAGGAATAAGATTACTACTTCTCTTTATTTAAATGATTGTCTATAGCCTTAAAGAGAAAAAATAAAAAGGGGCAATTATTATATATTCTCATAAAAAATTCGCTCAAAAATTAGATGTTCCTGAAAGCACCTGAACTTTATAAGTTCTTTTCGTTTTCTTGCAAGTGTTCAGGGGAGAGAAATTTAGTTTCAGTAGAATAGAATCTTATTGACAATATTGATTGTTAAAAACAATTCCATTCTCAGAATTATCAAAATAAATTCAAATGAATTTTGGGATACTAAGACAAATATATAGAAATAGCATTCAAACTTTCTCTTGTACTTAAAATAAAACTTTATCGTAAATTGAATCCATAAAGCTCTAGGTGATTAAAGAAATGATAACGAAATTCATACTCAAATCTAATCTCGATGTTTAAAAGAAAAATACAGACCTATAATTGAGGTTTATAAAAACTGATAAACTAATATTAATTTTTTTTATAAAAATTGATGATGTGATGTTAATGCGAGATGTCGCAGAGAAAATAAAAGGAATATTTGAGTAAGTTAACTAATTCGAAATCAGTGATTTTAACTATCACATGTATTATTAATCCCTGACTACTACATAATAAATGAAATTATATAATCCAAAGATGACTAGAAAATAAAATAAAAATATAATACCATTAATATTGTTTTAAGGAATTGTCAGGACAGTGTGTCTTTAAAACAGCATATTGAAAGAGCACATCTTTCATTATGCATATAAAAGTTTTTTTTTTTTTTTTTTTTTTTTTTTTTTTTACAAAACAACATTTAAAAAAATACTGAAAAAATGAGACAGTGAAATCACCGTACTATTATTACCGTAACTTACTAAATTAAAGCTATTTAAATTCAGTAAGTAGCATCAGTGACATATAACCACAGACACAGTTGTTAACTTATTCGCCTACCAATATAGCAAAAAAAAAAAAAAAAAAAAAAAAAACACTTAGATTTTTTTTAGGGGAAAAAGTCATAGAACAGAAGTCTGCCATAATAAAACTTGCTCCATCCTGAACATTGATGAAGTACTTGAAAAGCATTTCCACATGAAAGAGCGAAAAAGCAATTGACAGGATGAAAATTTTCTTCTCATAAACTAACTTTCAAAAAGTCGAGAATATCTAATAGAAATTTTTCATGGATAGGTTTTCATGCTTTAAAATGCTTGGAAAAAGATTATTCTTAAAAGAATCACGTATTCTCAAATAGGGTAAATAGACTTTTATTTCTATATAAGATATCAAATCTGCTTATTAGCTGGAGTAGCTTTAAGTATTACTTATCTAGACTACTTATCAGAAAAAGATATAATGCTTGTCCTTTAAATCAGTGTAGTGCATTTAAACGACCCATATTTTTCAGTTAATCCTTTCTAGGGTCGTGGAAAGTTTACTTCTCACCAAATTCTTCAATCTTTGTATGAAGTTATGTAGGGTGGCATAAGTTCTGACAATTTTTTCAATAAGATTGAAACTTAGATGCTTCAGTTCCTTATCTCACACAAAATGATGCGTCTTAATTTGTTACTTAAGTATAAATTAGCCAAATTAATTAATTAACCGAATTAATTTTATTTAATAAACTAAATTAATCACCTTTCTTCCGTAAATCTCAATCATAATTTTTTTATATACCATGACTACAAAAAATGGTCTTTTGAAAGGTTAAAGCTTCTTATTGATACATTTATAGTTATCGCAGTTATTAGAAAATATTATGTTGATATTAACAATGCACCTTAATGGAAGATAATGCTAATAACAATTAATTTATTCTGTTTTGACAATTTTTGTTTTCAATCTTCTCTAACAATACTAGATTTTTAGAAAATAAATTCCCGAAGAAAAATAATGAAAATCGAGCCTAAACTGTTTTGCGTACACGTCCTTAATATAATAAATGGAATTATGCATTTTGCAAATGGCTCAACTTCATTTTCTGTAAAATCTAGGCTTAATAATATTCATATGTTTTGTAAAGACCTTTATACACTGAGGCGATAAAAGTAATGGAATAGCAATATGCAAATATTCAGATAGGAATAATGTTGCTTACAAATGTATAAATAGGCAGTGTATTAGTATTCAATACATTTCATTTGTATTCAAGTGTTTCGTGTGAAAAGGTATTTGACGTGATTACGGCCGCACGACGGGAATTATCAGATTTTGAAAGCGAAATGGTGGTTGGAACTAAACGCTTGAGACATTCGATTTTTGAAATCGTTAAGGAATTCAACATTCCGAGATCCATAGTGCCAAGAGTAACTAATTTTAGTCATAACCTTCCACCATGAAAAATGCAGTTGCGGACTGGCTTCACTTAAGGACCGAGAACAGCGACGTGAGTGTAGAATTGTCAGTGTTAACAGACAAGCAACACTGCTTGAAATAACTGTAGGAACCAATGTGGGACATACGGCTTACTTGTCATTTAGGTCAGTTCGGCGAAATTTGACTTTAGGGATCTATGGCAGCAGAAGATCGACTCAAGTGCTTCAACAGCACAACATAACCTGCAGCGTCTCTTCTGGGCTCGTGATATATTGGTTGGACCCTAGCCAACTGATAAACCGTGATTTCGTCAGATGAATCACGATTTCAGTTGATAAAAGCTGATGGTAATGTTCGAGGTCCCACGAAGCCATGGACCCAAGTTGTCAAAAAGGAACTGTGCAAACTGGTAATGGCTGCATAATGGTCTGGGCTGTTTTACATGGAATGGACTGGGTACTATGGTAAAGCTGTACCAATTTTTGACTAGAATAGTTATGTTCAGCTACCTAGAGACCACTTGCAGCTATTCATGGACTTCACGTACCCAAGCAATGATGGAATTTTTACATATAACAATTCGTCATTTTACCAGGCCACAACTGTTCGCGGTTAGTTTGAAAAATATTCTGGACGTTTCCAGCAAATGATTTGGCGCCTATATCGCCAGACAAGAATCTCATCGCACATTTATAGGACATAATCGAGAGGTCAGTCCGAGCACAAAATTCTTCACCGGCAACATTGCCGCAATTATGGACGTCTATATAACGCACATGGCTATATATTTTTGCATGGGATTTAAAACAACTTGTTTAGTCCATGCCACGTCGAGGTGCTGCCATTCGCAAGGGCAAATGGAGGCCCGGCACATTATTAGGTGGTATCCCATGATTTTTACCACCTTAGTGTATACACAAAGGGACCTCATAATGAAACTATAAAAAACAAAGCATTCGTTCAAAATTTTACTGCAGGGCAAAAAAAAAAAATTATTAAAAGTCTTCTACAAATTCTACTTTAATTTGATATTTGTAATAACAACAAAATCAAGATTTATTGTTATTACTAAATTGAGTAAAGATTTTCAAAAATTGTTTATACCAAATTTATATAGATATCTAATCATCCAAGCGCATTTATTGACATATGTAAATTTCAAATTACAATTAAATGCTTAAAACTTATCTTAACAGACTCTTTGAGTAACATCCCATTGAGTAACATCCCCACTGAAAAATTATTTTAGAAATATAAAAAATAAATATATGTATGTTTCCATTAATTTTTAATTTGAATTTTTAATCAGTTTTTAATTCGAAAAATGAAACAGTTGAATAATCTTGGCACTCTGAAATTCCTCTACAGAAACAGAGATTTTAAAATTTTCTCAAAATAGAAGAAAGAATTTCAGTTCTTGTTCAAAGTTCAGGATAAAACTTTAAAAAGTTTTGTAATTTAAACTTTCAGTTTAATAATGAGTTCTAGTAAAGAACATGTGAGCCATATTTGTTTTAAAGTTTTTTTGTAAAAAAATGAACTTCTTAGACTTCCTTTATTCCTCAAACAATTTTTTAAAAATGTATTTATAGCATAATATTATTGATTAGTTTAAATGCTTAATTATGAAGGAACCTTTGAAAGTTTTGAAAACAATATTGGAAAATTGTCTCTTCAAAGAAACTGTGTATGAGAAATTAATTAAATCTAAATCCAAAGGAAAATTCTAATTATATCAGGAGGTTGCAAAGTTTCTTTTTAATTTAAGGGCAATTGGCTTGAAAAGTCTATTTTAGCTTTTACTCCTAATTTCAAGCGAAGATATTTAAAGAATGTTTAATATGAAGTTCATAAAAGTATTTAATCAGAGAAGATGGTTTTTTATTCCGTTATAAGAAACTCTTAACTACATAGCATCACAGGTTTTGTAAAATGATTAGTTTTATTTTTTCTTATTGCCTTACTCAAATAATAACATGCCATCTATAATAAATGGAAATAAAAGTTTGTAAACTGAGTTAAAAGTTGTTAAACTAAATACATACATTTTCTTGGTATTTTTTTTTTTTACATTCTAGATTTTAATATGAAATAACTTTTTATATCTATTTAAGCAATGTTTTTATACAGCATATCCAAAAAAACGTTCATGAGTTCTCAAAGATATGTGGTGCGAAAATGAGAATCATGTTTTATGTTCATGACTATCAATAGGTATTAAACTTAGGATTTTTGTTTCTATGTTCATGATATAATGCAATTGTGTTATTGATTAATAACATCCAATTATCATTTAATAACTATCCTTATCACCGAGAATACTTTAATAAAATTGGGAAAAAATGGAAAGTCACAAGCCATCTGCATCCATTTGTGTTTTCACATTAAGCTAAGATATTTTCCTTCTCCACTAAAATAGAATTAAAATAATTTTACATTCAAAATTTAAAAAGAAAGATAAAATGAATCCGGCCCGAAGACTTTTTCAAGGGTCACCCTCAGGCAAGGATTCAAACCAGGGATTTTTTCAGTGAAGGGCCTGACTCTCGTCCAACCAACTGACCCTTCGTGACTTTCTGAATTGATAGTTGCTTTTTCCTTCTCCACTGTCGTTTTCAATAAATCCCATAAAGTCAGACAATTGCCTTCGAAGTAGACTATGGAAAATCAAGAAAATATATAACTTCACTAGATTTGGCGGTTTCCCAAATTCATTTATTTGACTTTCTTTCCAAATAGGGACGTTATATAGCAGCATAAGCCCTGTATGCTTTTACGATCTAATCTTATATTAATTTTTCTATTCCCTCCATCCTCATATAATTTTATATGCAAATATTATTGAACTTTATTCATATATGCAAATAAATAATTAAAATAATGCTTCATTGCTTTTATTAAAATTACATGTTAAATTTCTGTTTTCCGTTACATGTTATATTTCCATTTTAGATGTTATATTGTGTTTTATATCTAATGTGAATCTCTGAATTGAAAAGAGATAAAGTCTGCGTATTTAGCGAAACCCCACTTGAATTGTTTTTAGTTTTCTGAGCAGTAAAAAATAAATTCAAAATTTGCCTTCTTTTATGAATTTATTATAGATTAGTTTCATGTATTTTTAATATATTAAGCTTCATAAATTTATAAAGAATCTATTATTAACAATTATTTTATGGATGTACACATTTTAAATAACCACTGTAAAGTACTCTGTAAGTTTACATTCAGTATAATTTTTAAAAAATGAATTTTTAATTCTTTTCTCTAATTTTCATTTACAATGAAATGTTGTAGAAAGTGTATCTAATGAGCAATAATTAGAGATTCTTAGTAACATTGTTTCAATTTTTTTAAATAATAATATGCGTGAATAACGATATTTTATATTAAAAAACAAAATAGGAAACATTTAATCTGTAAAACAAAACTCCAAAGCAATTTTCTCAAATCCTTACTCTGTATCTCATTATTCTGCACCCTTTAAATCTTGCACATTTAAAACATTACAATTTATTTGATCTCCAAAAATCGTTAAAAATAAAGCGGGAAACACGTTTTTTTATGGTTAAAAAGATTAAAATCAGTTATGCATCTATAAAGTCTATTTAAAGAGATTCTTTCCCTCAAAAATATGCCACATTCTTCTTGTTCCACCAATCACCACTTCTGACAGCCATAAATGCATCATGTTTTAGTACGGCAGAATAAACTCCGTTAATGATTTCATTTCCCCGAGATCTTGAAAATCATAAACTAAACTAGCGCAGAAATAAAATTTAATAACTGCATTTTCAAGCAAAGTAGCTGGCGGATTTCGTGGAGATCTCATCCAAGAAGTCGATCAATAGATGAGGTATAAATAACGTGGGATCTTCATCGCCAAGCAGAGCACAATATCGGGTTGACGACAAGCAATATTAATAACGATCAGTTGTCGATAGGCACTTAGCACCAGATATTACGACTTCTCCTTCCTTTCCCTTTCAAAGATAATCATAGGCTCCAGAAATGGATGTTACCTCGTCCCGGATGAGATCATGGTTTATCGGTCTGGGACGGAAGGTGGGACATTTAATTGCGTACAACGGAGATTGTATGCACGGCATGGGATAAGGAAATTCCGTTGGTAAAAGACAACATAGGAAACTCTTTTCCCACATCCATCTTTGACGGCGTAATTGACTGTCAGTTTGGAAATTTTAGGAAACAATTTGAGGGTGGCAATGACTGTCATCTCCGGAGGATAAATGAAGAAAGGCGGAACTAGCTATTAGATCTACACGAAGCGAGGGTTTGAAAGGTGTTAAGGAAAGAAAACACGAGTTAGGCCAGATGGATAAGAGCGTGACCTGAGTAATCAATTAAGTCGTAGTAACGGATCTCGGATGCTTTTATCTGGTGACTTTTACTTCGCGTTAATCATTGCAGTCGAGATTTTTCTTTATAAATTAATTCATTTGTTGAATAGCATGAAATAATTCGAAATGCTGAAATAAATCCTTAATCATGTGATGAGTATTATTTATAAACCTCTCTTTTGTAATATGCCCCTTTCAAAACATTTTGATGAATTAATTAAATTTCATTTAGAATGTAACGAAGCAAGGAATCTATATTTCGACAGGATTTAAAATCCATTCGATATACTTGAATTCAGTGTGATTTAATGAATTAAATTTAAAGGAGTAAATGAATTTATTCAGAATCTGGGATCAAATGGTTTGTTACATGTTTTGTATTGAAATTTTATCTTGATCTTTTGTTAAAAAGCATGATCTTAAATAAGCTGGTATTTGTTCGGTGCATAAGCATCATTTGATCTATTATTCAGAAACGTATCCCTCAATATTTAAGTAATTGTTCTGAAATTCTTGTTGAAGTGTCATTTTGACTATTAATGACGGACATTCAGTACCATAGCAGAACGATATCTGAGATGGCACATCACAATTACCAGCAAGCATCATGACTGATTCAAAATATATGATGATCTTTGGCGGGGAAAGGACTCGAACTATTAGTCTTAATTGACTTCAGATAAACTATATGTTGAAATTATATTAGATACATTGCTTCGATTTATTATCAGATAATTTCAAAGAATGAAAATTATAATTATAAAATGAAGTTAACTTATATTAATCATCTTTATGAATAACTGGAATTTTTTCCGAGGTAACATTATACTCCTGTCTATAAGTAATGCAGCTGTCAATGTTGCAGTTTCGTTCGTATTTCTTTTCATTCAGATGTAAATGAAATCAAGCATATTGTGTATTGAGCAGGAATGCACGTAAATTGACTTTTTACAATCAGACTATAAACTATCAATCAGATGCTATTTTTTAACAGGAATTTACCAAAACTTGATACGATAAATTGTTTATTTTATCTTTTATTTACTATAAATTAATTTCTTGTGTTTATAATAATATAATTTCATAGTTTTTTTATTAATTTGTTATGTATGATCATTTTAATAAGGATTAAGTATGCTTGTTAATATGCAGCATTTGGTTTCGCAACGTAGTAGAAATTTCTGGTTTGTAAGAGGTTTCTTAAAAACTGTATTCTTTTTAATGAGAATGGATTCATAAAATATTCACAAATTATACACAACACTCTAATTAGTACAATATTTTTAGTGAGTTGGCATTAATAAAACTATGTTTATCACTAAGAGCAGCATAAAATGGAGCTGTTCTCTTTATTGGTAATAAACAATTACATCTATCGGGTTGGCATGTAACTCGCTAACTTAATTAACTGATTAGTTCTTTCACGGTACTTTTACTCCTAGATTCAAGTAATTATTATCAACTTTCCCGCCCCAAACTATTATTTACTGAAAAGCTCGGATTTCCTTATAATGAATTATTCTCGTATTGAGTTTCATTAAATCTGAGTTTTCCCAAATGGAAAAAAAATTCTTAATGTACAGTAAAATGATTTTACAATATTAAGATATTGGCTTACTTGTATCTAAGCATACATTTATGAAAACAAAATGAAAAGGAGAAATATTCCACGATTCCTTTATTTCATTATTGAAAACTTTTTATGATGCACAACTTCAGGTGATCAACTGAAAACAATTCCTTGAATGTAGAACAAGCTATGCAATTTTGAAAAATTGGAGCCTGTGTTAATAAACAATATATTTCGCGCATAATTAAATATAATTAATATTGCTCCTTAATGCTGTATACTTACTTGCAATTGATACATTTTTTTCATTTTCATTTTCATTTTGAATAAATTAATAATTAATTAATTAATGCGTTTATTAAATACATTTTTCGGTTTAAAATGGATTTTGAATAGCAATTCTTAAGATTAAAATAGAAAAGATTACTGTAAACTAGGTAGATAGAAAATTCTAACTAAATGCTTGGTCGTTATACAAAGTAATGTTAATTAAATAATTATATATATATGGTGGCTCAAAAAAAAAGAGAACAAGCGCTTATTTCCTTAACAAATGCAATTAAACTTATACTTCCAATTGCAAAGCTCCATCAAATAAGGTACCCAACTTCATGAAATTATGTTTTTCTGTGGAAGGGGGACGGATAATAATTAGTTCGAAAAATTGAATTTTTGACGACCCTCGTAACGACAAAGTGTTCAATAAGTAATATGTTTTTCCTGCACTCATCTGTAAGTATCTGTAAAATTTGCTGAGATATTATTAGGTAATTTATGCATTAGACCATTTTTCCATTTCTCTTAACTATGTTTGAACGAGACTTTAATTGCAATTTTGTGAAATAATATTCATACCATGAAATCTTATTAAAAAGACAGTATCAGAAAATAATAACGAATTTTTAACTTTCATTATGTTTATAAAATGGTCAGATAATGCATGAATTGAAATATTTAAAAATTGTTCAAAATGAGTATCTTAGAACCTATACAAAGTCGCATTCTCTTAATAATACGTGTATAAGATCAATCGAGTTCGTTTCTTGTGACTTAAATATGGAATTTTTGAATTCGTTGATAAAGATCTATAAAACGTATACTGATAAAACCAATTCATCTCTTAGTTCAGGCATTATGTCAATCAAAACTAACTCAATATATCAGTTAACATTGGGAATAATGTAGTACAAAATGGAGCCAACCAAGGAGTTTCTAAAAAAATTCACATTACACATTTATAGAAAATTGCCACTTAGGATAAACCTCACATTCGTCAGTAACGGAATCATTTACCTCATTCTTTGACTTTGAATTGTCTATCTAAAAATTTTTATATCAATCCGCATTTTAGTTACATGTATAGAGGTCAATTATGATCACCTTATATTTCAGATTTATTTTATCTTGAATTCTTTAAGAAGAGAAAATTAAACCATCATGCTCTTGTCTACCATAGAATAAATTCCTAACTTTAGAAAAATAAAAATTTATGCAGAAACAGATAATTAAACCAAGAATTTTAACCCTTTGCAATCGAATGTCTTCTCTCAAACTCCTTTCAAGACGGGGCATCATTTTGACATTTTATTTATTCATTTAATTTTAATTGTTAAAAATACTTACAAAATGGCAAAAAGATGTAGATTAATTGATTAATTTTTCAGGAAAACTCAATTTAAAACAATTGTATATATTTATTTTTTGGGGTAATAAACAAATACATGTATTAATTGAATAATAAAGCATCCCATTACTTTTCCGAATGCAAAGGGTTAAATAACTTTTGAAAGCATTATTTAATTCCATTCAATTCCTTTCTCATTCCAAAATCATAACTGAAAATCTTTTATTTAATTGTTTCATTATTGTACTCATTACTTCGTTCTAGAAATACAGAAATAAAATTAAAACCAATCTGTTAAACCACAGCAGTTTATTTTAGACAGAAAAGGAAATCTCTCATGACCATTATTTGAACACTCTTTTCCATATTCCATACTAATGTTACATTTTTTCAATTAAACAGTTTAGCATTGTCCTCTTATCTTTCGTAGGAAAGACTAGCTGAAACGACAGTAAACGACATGGTTTGGGTCTTTTCACTTCTAAAATAAATGAATTAGATGGGCATCGTATGCTTCTAAAGCTGCTCATCCAAAGCGGCTTCTTTTATTTTAGGACCAGTAGAATTTCTCTGAACTAATTAATTAATAACTGCTGCATGGAACCACATAATAAATTGCTCGTCCTCTCTTTCCAAAGCAGAGCATTACACATCAACGTTAATATTACGATGTACTGGATTCTCAATCGATAACATGAGATTCTCCCAGAAATGAAATTCTTCACCTTTCAATTAGCTTTCTCAAATGAAATAGTCTTTCAAACGATTATTCTGGAATACTTCATACCGCGAGCGGTGCAGTACAAATATGTTATTTCTTGATTAATTTTCATTCGCGAATTCGCAAGCACAGATAAGATTCTCTCCAAATGCGAAGAAATATTTCTGATTAGAAGTATTTTTAAATCTTATAGTAATAAACAAAGAAAGATCTTGTTTGTCATCGAGTTAATGAGGAAGTCCATTTGTAAATTTGTTAAAAATAAGCCTTTCCTCCAAATCAATACATTTCCGTGATAATAATGCAGATTTGAAACTGCCAATCTTGCATCCAACGTTAGCATGGTTATCTGACCTGACAAAAGGGCTTGAAATTTCACTCATTTAATCACAAATGTTAACTCATGACTCTTAAAATTTTAGATGATTAAAAAAATGTGATGAATAAGTGCTCAGTTTAATTAACCACTTAACGCGTAAACCAGCGATTCCCAACCTTTGGGGCGCACCCCTATAGGGGAGCGCGAGCACACTAGAGGGGGGGCGAGAATATCCAAGAGAAAATATTATTTAAAAAAATTGATTAACTGACCGAAAGGAAAGCACACACACATAGAAAACAAAATACATTTCGACATATTTAATAACTTATGAAAGTAAAAAAACTTACTAAATCAAAACATACTAAATTCAAATAAATTTAATAATTATTAGTGACTTCCTGGGGCCTGTCTTGCAGAGCAAAGTTTTTCGAAGGAAGTTTTTCACCATTCTCAGTTCTGTCAAAATTTATATTTGTCTTCTCGTAGCCACAGCAGAAAATCCAGTTTCACAAAGGAAGGATGTTCAAAATGGTAATAGAATGAAATGCCCTTGTTTTTAGTGCAATTAAAATCATCCTCTACTCCTGCCCAAAATTCAAATAGTGATTTATTATTAAATTATCTTCTAGTTTCTCCACTTGTCGTGAGTCTATGAATTTTTCTTCGTCATCCATTGAGAGTCCTTCAGGAGTCTTATGAAATGGGATCCTAACTCACTCGTAACTTGCTATAAGTTTGTAGTTAGCAAAAAAATACTTTTTAAAATTCTTTGCCAGCATGGCTAAATGATTTTCAGTGGTTACAAAAACAACTTTTACATGTTCTTCTTCAGCCTTGTAAGTTTTAGTACAATCATCCACATTTGCAAACAATGTTAGATTTCTTTGCTTTAAATTTCTGCCCCACAATTCCAATTTTCCACAAAAAGCATTAACTTTATCACTCGTGCCCAACATATGTGTATTTGCTCCTTGGAGTTGAAGATTCAAGTTTATTGAAATTGAGCTATTTGGTATGTCGACCAAGTAGCTCAATTTCATCACAAATAAACCATAGCGAAAATTCTCGGCCTCCGGTCTGTTTTCTTCTTCTAGGAAAATGGTGATTTCTTCTCTTAATTAATAAACACGTTGCAAAAATTTCCCACGTGATAACCATCTTGCCTTGCAATAAAATAGTAAAGCTGAATGTACTGAATCCTTGTCTTTACAAAGTACGGAAAAGATTCTCGAATTCAGGGGATCTCATTTTTATATAATTTACTACGGTTACAACCGTAGTTGACACAATATTCAGACCAGAACTCATTTCTTTCGAAACCAAAGCTTCTCTGTGAATCATGCAATGTGTCCAGACGTACTGAGTCGAATTTTGTTTTACAAGTGCTTGTATACCTTGGAATCTTCCGGACATTGAACGAGCACCATCGGTGCATATTCCGACGCAATTTTTCCATTCTATGTTTGCTACGTTCATAAAATTATTTAAAATAGCAAATAATGCGAGCGCTATTGTTTTGAGTTCTATTGGTTTGCAGAAAAGAAATTCTACTACTGACATATTATCACAAAATAGAACATAGGCAAATGAGCATCTTTATTACTATCTGCTGTTTAATCAAGCTGTATTGAAAACAATTTGTCGCAACTTCGAGAAAAGCTGACACTGTACATCTACAGCTATATCATCAATTTGACGAGCAATATTATCATTTGAAACAGGTACGGACTGTAATTGTTTTGCGAAATTATCTCCAAACATAGTTTCTACACTCTCAATTGCTGCTGGAAAAATAAGCTCTTCACCAATGGTGTGAGGTTTTTTACATCTAGCAATTTTATATGAAACTTTGTAAGATGCAAATTAAAGCTTTTTTATTCAAAGACAACATTTCTTTAAAAAATTATTTTTGCTTTTTATATGATTTTAATTTCAATTTGAAGAATTCTCTGGATTTGTTGACGTATTCACTATGAAGCGTTTCCAAATGTCGTTTAAGTTTATTAGGTTTCATGTTACCTGCGGCCAGCATTTTTGAGCAAATGATACACAGGGGCCTTTTTCCTTCATTTACTTCAGTACTGGTAAACCCAAAATTTAAGCATTCTTGAGAATATTTTCTTGATTTTATTTTCAGAACCATGCTCGTCTGTGTACTTGTTGATCCCTGACTGTCGTCTAATGCTCGCTTAATTCTGCTTTAAAATTTATACATGAGTCTGCATAAATCTGATGCCGTAAATATTTAATATGGCGAATTTCAATTAACACGAAAACATATATAACATGCACATTCACGATATATTCGATAGCGATAGAAGGATCGACTCGAATGAGACTGGCT